>CM028244.1:48823521-48889998 GCA_016432835.1 Brassica nigra | reverse complement strand
ATGTCTTGCATATTTTCATATATTTAGCCATCTTTTATTGCATTCTTTGAGTTGTAGGCTAAAGTTTAGGCTTGTCTAGGATCATTTTGCATTCATTTTTCCTTATCAGGTGTTGGAGTATGCTTTGGTGAGATTTGAGGTATTTGGGAACCTTATGACCCAAAAAAGAAGTGAAGAATCAAGATTGGCTATAAGAAGAGAAGTAAAACCAAGAGAAGAGAGTTGGACAGGGTAGCCTTGACCGCCACACCCAAACGGATCAGGACGGATCAGCTCGACGGATGACCGGATGACGCGGCCCAAACTCGAGCAACGGACTATAAGAAGCAAATGGACGCCCGGGAGACGCCCGTAAGAGCACCGGACGATGAGAACTGATGGACGCCCGAGACGATCCGGTACACACACCGGACGGGAGAACACGACGTGGTTCCAGCCGAGACGCCCGGGAGACGCGTCCGGTAGCATACCCGACGGAGAACAGACGCCCGGTGCCGAGACGCCCGGGAGATGGCCCGGTACGCATCCGGACGCAACAAGACGCGTCCAAACCGAGGACGACCGGGGTGACCTGTCCGGCTAGGAGTACCCGGTCGTGAAGAAGGTGCTGATGACCGTGAGACGACGGCATGGAACCCGGACGGAGCAAAGAACGCTGCCAGCTGGACGGCCGGGTACTTGGACCGGTTGGAAGGTGTTGATTCACCCCTGACCGAAGTTTTGTACCTCTTTCCTATTGGTTTAGACCCATTTAGCTTAAGGGCTTTTTAGTAATCTTAATCTATGTTTCTAGGGCTTTTAAGCCTAACTATAAGTACCCTTGTTATCCCTAATGGGACTTATCTCATTTTCTATCTAAGAACACATAAACCTCTTGAGTAAAGTTTCATCTTGATTCATAATCTCATCTTATCTTTGTGTTCTTGATTGTTTGATTTCATCTCCTTTCTTTCTCTATATGTTTAAGCTTGAATCTCTCATGGGTTTAAGAGTAAGCATGTGGATTAGTGAGTAGATCCATCTAAGATCCATGGGTTAGGGTGATTGAGAGTGATTAAGTGTAGATCCAAGGTGCTTAGTGTTAGATCTATCATTTCCTTGCATTGATTTGGTGTTCTTAAAGCTATATTTGAGTTGGCCTCTCAAACATAGAGTCATAGGCATTTCATGCCCTAAGGTGTTCTATGAAATGCCTGAACCAACTCATCTATGCTTTTAGCTTGCTTTGCCTAAGGGATTAGTTGTCAAAGAAGCTAGGATTGCTATTGACTCATTCTCCATGTTTGCTTTGATCATTACAGCCAAAGGATTTGGTGTACTTGGGTGATCATTGCAAAAGAGCATTCATCTAGGGATAGAGCTTGCTTAGTTTTGTTGTCTAGGCATAAGGAATTAGATTGATTGAAAAGTTAGCATCTTGGATTGAATCTTAATCATTTGATATCAAGTCCCTATACCCATGGGTCTCTCTCTCTCATAAGAAAGAAAGTTTTACTTTTGTTGCATTTTCTTATTGTCTTAGTTTAATCATCATCCTCTTTAATGATTGCATTTAGATTAAGCATAGACTTGCATTCCCTCTGTTTCATGGTCACTTAGGACTGGTTCGACAATCTTATATACTACATCATTTGATTAGGACCTTAGAAAAGTCCTTTCATCAAATTGGCGCCGTTGCCAAATTCTAAGTTGATTGTGACATTGGGATTTAGTCACTTGCTTGAGACTAAATCATTTTTTTTCTTGTGATATTGATTCTCCTTTTGCATCTTCCTTTGATTTTCAGGTGTATGAACACAAGCGGGGTGCAACTAACCTGGTTCCCACTGTTGAAGAGATAGCTACACTTGAGAGGGAAATAGCAAGAAGGAGAAGAGAAGAAGAGAACCAGGCTCACATTCAGAGGTTGGGGTTTGAGATGGATGATCACCAGCATCAACCCCAAGATGGCAATGGTCAAGGAGCTGACAACCTTAGACCACAGCAACAACAACAACACCCAGCGCCAGCTAGAGCCATTGGCACCTATGACCGTCCTCACATTCATGGCAACAGGACGGGCATCCCAGACCAGCTGTGGAAGCTAACAACTTTGAGATCAAGTCAGGCTTGTTGAGTGTGATTGAGAACAACAAGTACCATGGCTTGGCTGTAGGAGACCCATTGGATCACTTGGACAAGTTTGATAGCTATTGTGGCTTGTCCAAGACCAATGGTGTGTCAAAAGATGCCTTCAAGCTCAAGTTGTTTCCATTTTCTCTAGGAGACAAGGCACGCCAATGGGAGAAATCTCTACCTAGTGATTCCATCACTACTTGGGATGATTGTAAGAAGGCCTTCTTGGAGAAATTCTTCTCCACATCAAGGACAGCCAAGCTGAGGAATGAGATCTCTAGTTTCCAGCAGAAGAACTTGCAAAGCTATAGTGAAGCATGGGAAAGGTTCAAGGGGTATCAAGCTAAGTGCCCACACCATGGCTTCTCAAAGGAGAGTTTGCTGAGCACATTCTATAGAGGTGCCCTTCCTGAGTTTAGAGCAAGATTGGATACAGCAAGCAATGGTTTCTTCCTGGGCAGGTCTGAAGAAGATGCTGAGGAGCTGGTGGACAACATGGTCAAGAGTGATTCAGTCTACAGTCCAAGTCAGGAAACTCCTCCTAAGGTGAACGAAGTTGAAGGGTTAGAAGGGCAAGAAGAGCTTTGCTTCATCAACAACAATGGTTCTTGGTACAGGAAGGAGCCTAACTTTCAGTACAACAACTACCAGCAAAGGTCTTATCCCAACAACCAGCAAGGAGGCTATCAACCAAAGCAAAATACTCAGCAAGGAAACTACCAGCCTAGGCAGAATCCTCCTCCTGGTTTTACAAACCATGGCAATCAATCTACTCAAGCTCAAGGTAGCTCCTCCCAAGCTAAAGCTCCAGATTCATCTATGGAAGCTATGTTCAAACAATTGTTGGAAGGTCAAGCTAGAGCAGCCAAAGACATTGGCCATGAGTTCAAGACTGTTCACCTAAGATTGATAGCAGCTACACTGAGCTAAACAACAAGATTAGAGCTTTGGAGAATCAGTTTGCTTCTATGAACTCTCAGCCAAGTCGCCAACAAGGAACACTACCAGGAAAGGCTGAGCAAAACCCCAAGGAGCCAATGAAGGCAATCACTTTGAGAAGTGGTAGAGAGCTACCTCCAAGAACTCTCCCAAGGATGGTGAGACACTAAGTGGGGTGGCTATCAACATTGATGATGATGTTGTGATTGTAGATGAGAAAGTTGATGAGGAGATTCTAGAAAAGATTGTTGAAGCTAAGGGTAAAGGAAAGGTTGGAGAGAGAAGAAAACACTAAAGCATGGTGAAGTTGCCACTCCAACAAAAGAGTCTTCTTTGTTCCTCCTCCCTATGAACCTAAGCTGCCATTTCCTGGAAGATTCAAGAAGCAACTTTTGGAGAAGTACAAAGCACTCTTTGAGAAGCAAATGAGTGAAGTTCAAGTCACAATGCCAATCATTGATGCCTTCATGCTTGTCCCTCAATACAGCAAGTTCTTGAAGGATGCTGTGGCTGCCAAGAAGAAGGAAATGGAAGGCATGATGGTTCTTACTCATGAGTGCAGTGCCATCATCCAGAGATTGACAATCCCTAAGAAGCTAGAGGATCCAGGCTGTTTTACCCTACCTTGTGCCATTGATCCTTTGATGTTTGAGAGATGTCTATGTGATTTGGGAGCTAGTGTCAGTCTCATGCCTCTATCTGTTGCCAAGAAACTCTCTTTGGTGCTTGCTGACCGCTCAGTCAAATTCCCCATTGGTATCCTTGAAGACCTCCCTATGATGGTGGGAAATTGTGAAATTCCTACTGATTTTGTTGTACTTGAGATGGATGAAGAAGCTAGAGAACCCTTGATCCTTGGAAGACCATTCTTAGCCACAGCAAGAGCCCTTATCAATGTGAAGGAAGGCAAGATTGATCTTCATTTGGGGAAAGAGCACACTCTCCATTTTGATGTCAATGAGGTAATGAAGAGGTCAACTGTGCAAGGCCAAGTGTTTTACATAGAGGAGATGGAAGCTCTTGCTGATGAGCTCCTTGAGGAATTGGCACTAGGAGAGTTGACAATAGAGGACCCTTTCCAGCATGCTTTGACAGTGGATAAAGAGGTCCAAGTAGTTGAGAACCAAGAGAGTGATGCTATTGCAGCCATGCTGGATTCTCACAAGAAGATTTGATAAAGGCCAGTATGAGGAGCTCAAACAAGAGGTGCACCAAGCTGTTTCAGCCACTCAACAAGAGGACACCCAACAAGATGATTGGAGTGAGCTCAAGGCACCAAAAGTGGAGCTAAAACCTCTTCCCCATGGTGTAAGGTACGCATTTTTAGGCCCTAATGAGTCATATCCTATCATTGTGAGTAGTGAACTTACTGAACTTGAACTTTCTCAACTTTTAAATGCACTTAAAAGTTTAGAAAAGCAATTGGATACTCACTAGATGATATTAAGGGGATATCACCTTCTTTGTGCATGCATAGGATACATCTAGAGGATGAATCAATGACTTCTATAGAGCATCAAAGAAGGTTGAATCCTAACCTGAAGGATGTTGTAAAGAAGGAGATTCTTAAGCTCTTAGATGCTGGTGTTATCTACCCTATTTCAGATTCTAAATGGGTATCTCCTGTGCATGTAGTTCCAAAGAAAGGTGGTATCACTGTGGTTAAAATGACAAGGATGAATTGATACCAACTAGAACCATAACTGGCCATAGGATGTGTATTGATTATAGAAAGCTCAACTCTGCATCTAGAAAGGATCATTTTCCATTGCCATTCATTGATCAAATGCTTGAGAGGCTTGCAAACCATCCTTTCTATTGTTTTCTTGATGGGTATTCAGGGTTCTTCCAAATCCCCATACATCCCAATGATCAAGAGAAGACAACATTCACATGCCCCTATGGCACCTTTGCTTATCGAAGGATGCCATTTGGGTTATGTAATGCTCCAGCAACCTTTCAAAGGTGCATGATGTCTATCTTCTCGGATCTCATTGAGGATATAGTGGAGGTATTCATGGATGATTTCTCTGTCTCACGGATCTTCGTTTTCTGCTTGTTTGTCCAACTTGTGCAGGGTCCTACAGAGATGTGAAGACACCAACCTAGTGCTGAATTGGGAGAAGTGTCATTTCATGGTCAAAGAGGGGATTGTGCTTGGACACAAGATTTCAGAAAAGGGCATTGAAGTGGACAAGGCTAAGATTGAGGTGATGGTCAGCTTGCCACCACCAAAGACAGTGAAAGACATCAGGAGCTTCCTTGGCCATGCTGGGTTCTATAGAAGATTCATCAAAGACTTCTCAAAGATTGCTAGACCCATGACCAAGTTGCTGTGCAAGGAGGCTTTCAGCTTTGATGAAGATTGTCTTGAGGCTTTCAAGAAGAAAAGGGTGACCTTGTTAGTGCTCCCATTGTCCAGCCACCTGATTGGGACCTCCCTTTTGAGATAATGTGTGATGCTAGTGATTTTGCTGTTGGGGCTGTCCTGGGGCAGAAGAAGGATGGCAAAACTCATGTGATTTATTATGCTAGCCAAACCCTGAATGATGCACAGATGAAGTATGCCACAACAGAGAAAGAGATGCTGGCCATTGTCTTCGCCTTTGAGAAATTCAGAAGCTACCTGGTGGGTTCCAAGGTCATTGTGTATACTGACCATGCAGCTTTGAGACACCTCCTAGCAAAGAAGGATGCCAAGCCAAGACTACTAAGGTGGATCCTTTGCTTCAAGAGTTTGACTTGGAGATTAGAGACAAGCCAGGGATTGAGAATGGAGTTGCTGATCACTTGTCCAGGTTGAGGATTGAAGGTGGAATCCCTATTGATGAGGGACTTAGAGAAGAGCATGTCATGGCCATCATGTCAGTGGTGGCAGTCATTGAGACTGGAAAAAGATTGAAGAGGTTAAGGCAGCTGAAGAGAAGGGACCTTGGTATGCTGATTTGGTTAACTACTTAGCCACTGGGAAGGAACCATTGGGACTTGCAGGGTATGAGAAGAAGAAGTTCTACAAAGACTTGAAGAGATACTATTGGGATGAACCATATCTCTACACCCTATGCAAAGACCAGATTTATAAGAGTGGTGGCTGAAGAAGAAGTTGAAGGAATCCTCACACTGCCATGGATCTTCCTATGGAGGCCATTTTGCTACATTCAAGACTGTCTCAAAGGTGCTACAAGCTGGATTTTGGTGGCCACACATGTTCAGGGACTCACAAGACTTCATTTCAAGATGTGACTCTTGCCAAAGGAGTGGGAACATTACTAAGAGGAATGAGATGCCTCAAAACCCAATCCTTGAAGTGGAAGTGTTTGATGTTTGGGGGATTGACTTCATGGGACCCTTTCCTTCTTATTATGGCAACAAATACATCTTGGTGGCTGTGGACTATGTATCAAAGTGGGTGGAAGCAATAGCAAGTCCTACAAATGATTCAAGAGTGGTGGTCAAAATGTTCAAGAGCAATATCTTCCCAAGGTTTGGAGTTCCAAGAGTGGTCATAAGTGATGGAGGTTCACATTTCATCAACAAGGTATTTGAGGGTCTTCTCAAGAAGAATGGAGTGAAACACAAGGTTGCAACACCCTATCACCCTCAAACAAGTGGCCAAGTGGAGGTCTCCAACAAGCAAATCAAGGGAATCTTGGAAAAGGTTGTAGGAACCAAGAGGAAGGATTGGTCAGCCAAGCTTGATGATGCTCTTTGGGCATATAGAACAGCATTCAAGACTCCTCTAGGCACTACTCCTTTCAACATTGTCTATGGGAAGTCTTGCCATCTGCCAGTTGAGCTTGAATACAAGGCATTGTGGGCTGTGAAGCTTCTAAACTTTGACATCAAGTGTGCAAAGGAGAAGAGACTTCTTCAACTAAATGAACTGGATGAGATAAGGATGGATGCCTTTGAGAACTCAAGGATCTACAAGGAAAAGACTAAGGCTTTCCATGACAGGCACATCCTCAAAAGAGAGTTCAAGGCAGGAGATCAAGTGCTTCTTTACAACTCTAGACTGAAGCTGTTTCCAGGAAAGCTAAAGTCAAGGTGGTCTGGTCCATTTGTGATCAAAGAAGTGAGACCTTATGGAGCCATTGTGCTTTGGAACAAGGATGGTGGAGACTTCACAGTGAATGGCCAGAGACTCAAAGAATACATGGCCACAGTACCAAAGGAGGATGGGACATCAACCCCACTCTCTGATGCTCCCTTTGCCTAACCTCAAAGGAGGCAAAGTCAAGCTAATGACTTTAAACAAGCTCACTTGGGAGGAAGTCCCATGGTTATCCTTGTAAATAGGCATTAGGATTTGTTCTTTTTTCAAATAAGTCACTTGGAGAATGGTGATAGCTTGGGAATGAGTGGGATAAAGCTTTGAGAAGGGGTTGAATAAATAAATAAAAAAATGATTTGGAGGTTTGGACCGGGTAGGGTGGACCGGGGTCGCCTACCCGGACGGACGCGCAGCATGCTGAACCATCGGACCGGGGTGCGGTGTCCGGGTGAAAGCACCCGGTCGTGAAGCGGACGGACGGACGAACGGACGGACGGGTGCATTGTCCGGGTAAGAGCACCCGGGCGTGGAGCGATCAGATGGATGGACCGGGGATGACCGTCCGGATACCAGAACCCGGACGTCCAGAAGCAAAGGGCTGACCGGGGACGACCGTCCGGGTTGACCTACCCGGTCGTGCTCCACACGCCAAGACCCGCGCATGACCCGGCCGCGACCCAAAGTAAGTTCCTCTATCCCTAAACCGACCCAAACCCACCTAAACCGACCCGAACACCCATCCACCCGACCCATAAACTTTTTAAAAACCTAAGCCACCCTCTCTCTCCTCATTTCATCTTCTTCCTCACATCACAATCCTCTCTAGCCTCCAAGAACATAAATCTCCATAACTTTGTCAAATCTCAACCTAATCACAAATTTCTTTTTCCCTCATCCAAGCCTTCCTTCCCTAGCTCTAATTCCTTGAATCTTTTCATCTTTATCCTTCATCCAGAGCAAGGTATGGTATCTCTAAGCTCAAATTCGTAACCCTCATGAACCCTAAAAATTTGAACTTGAAATTTGAGTCTTTTCTTGCTAGATTCTTGTAATTTAGACTAGGGAAAGCTTATATATCATGCTGGGTAGTTGATTTCATGGTGGAATTGAGATTAATTTGAACTTTGAAAAATTAGGGTTCATGAGATTTGGGGGTTTTTCATAAAGTGCTTGTTTTAGGTTGTTCTTGGGTTAGATTGGATGTTAGGTTGATGGAGAACTTCAATTTAGGCCATTTTAAGCTTGATTGTGCTTAATTGAGTGGTTTTGATTCTTAGAGGTTCTTGTTGCTCATTAAAAAAAAAAAAAAAAATTGAGCATGAGAATTCTCTATGATGTTCTAAAGCCTTTTGCTTAAAAGTTTGTTTCTTGTGAGTAATTGATCATTGGAGTTGTAATTCTTATGCTTTTGATCATATTCCTCATATTGAAAGCTTTTCCTTCTCAAGCTTACTCTTTCCAAGGTCTAAAGTTTCAGGTACCAATGGGGAAAAAGTGAAGCTGATCTTGAAGTTGAGAAGCAAGAGCGTGCAGCAAGACACACTGCTCAGTTTGGGAAATCTTTGGGTTCACAGCCTGGTTCAGAGGAGGAGCGCCGCCAGCAAGCCTTGGCACTGCTAAGGAAGAAAGCACAAGCCAAGAAAGAAGGGAAGAAAGTTGTGGTTGATAAGAGTGTGGCTGAAAGTGCTCACAAGCAAGCCAAGAAAGATGGGAAGAAAGTTGTTGCTGATAAGAGTGTGGCTGATGGTGCTCACAAGCAAGCCAAAAGGGATGGAAAGAGATTAGCTGTTGGAGACAATGGGCTGATGGTACTCACATGCAGGCTCCTCCAAAGAGAGCTAAGGCACCAAGAAATTCTAGTGTGGGAGCTCTTGTGATTGAGAAGACAAGCAAAAAGGTGATCATACCCTTGCTCACACTATGAGGGCTATGACTCCACCTAGAGAGCACCAGACCCTGTGCAAGAAGTTGTAGAGAGCCTTAACCAGCACAACAAGGAAGAGAAGTTGGCAAGGGCTAGAGCAAAGAAGCAAGGCAAGAAACCAATGATTGCAGAAAATGAAGGTGAAGAGGATGAGATATCTTCTAATGATGAGCATGCTGATCCCAAATCAAAATATGACAAGAGGGATAGGTCCAAGACACCTACTGAAGATGAGTTGCTAGACTTTTGAGGAATGGCATTGCTTGGGTCCCCACCAGATTTGTTCATAAGATGATTTTGCAAGAGCTGTACCTTGATGATGATGTTAAAGAAATGCTTCAGCACATGAAGGTGGGCAGCCTCTACTCAGCAGCTTACCCCACTCACAAAGAAGTCTCTTGCCAATTCTTGGCTACACTAGAAGCAACTTTTCACACTTCCAAGCATGCACAGCAAGGATGGGGAGAGATCAAATTCAAGATTGAGGGTGAGGTGTACTCCATGTCTTTCAAAGAGATTAGTGAAGTTCTTGACCTTGAGGATCAGAAAAACTCTTCACTTCCAACACTCAAGACAGCCCCTAAGGAGAGGACCATTGCTGAATCAATGTGGACCTTATTAACAGGACAAGGAAAGGGGCCACAAGAAGGAGAAGAATGGAGCTATTAGGCATCCCACTATGCACTACCTCCACAGGTTGCTTAACCACACCCTCTTCCAGAAGAAGGAAGTAGGGAATGTTGCTGGACACTTTGTTTCCTCTACTCAGCTCCCTAGTGTCCCGGATGATTTCTACTCAGATTTTGGTATGGTTGGCTTCCTTGTACAGCGCCTCACGCACTACAAGAGCTGGGCTTGGACAAACCGTGACTCCGGACCTCAGATTGGTATTGGTGGCTGGATAACCCCATTATTGGCTTACCAAGGGATTGATTTGGGTGATGATGGAGTAGGTCCTACTTTCTTGGATGGAGCTTACCTGAGGAAGGCTCAATTTCTAAGTGGACGGTTTAATGGGAGATGTGTCTACTCTGACTCAAGGGGTGGCAAGAAGGCTGAGCTGTTGCTTCCTAGCCCACAACTCACTTCCTTGAGCACTTCAGGAGACTTCAGCTTTGACATCAGTGAGGAACACCTCCTTAGGAGTCATGGACCCTTTGCCCTGTGAACATTCCCAAAGGTGATAAGGATGCAAGCAAGCAGAATGCTTATGAAGAGGAGTACACCAGAAGCACCACTGCTCATCTTTTTGGCCCTCCTCGTTACAAGCTTGAGCATTGCACCAGTGTCCTGCCTCCTGGACCCCTACGCCAGGCTCATGACCAAATTAAAATCCTCCAGAGGTGGAACAGGGCTCAAGATAGGACCATTTTCAAGCTCACCAACAAGTGCAAAGAGCTGAAAAGGACTGTGAAGAGGCAAGCTGAAGTTTCAGCCCGGTTATTGAAGAAAGTGGCTGATGTTCTAGCTAGGGGGCTGTAGCTAGCTGCAAGGCTGAAGACTTTGATCTTGATGCTCTCAATGGACCCCTCCTCAGCCACTTATTGACTCTCTGCACCACAATCCATCAAGCAAGCTCTCCGCCGTTTGAGGAACCCTTACATCGCCCCATCCGAATCCGGAAACAAGTCACCGTCCCTAAACACCACTGCTGATGAAGATGACTCTGAGGGAGAGGCATCAGCCTCATCCCATGCTCCATAGAGGTACTCCAACACCCTATCATTGTATATACCATTCATCATTTCATTTAGTTTTATTTTTCTTTCTTTGGGCTTTTCCACATTTAACAAACACAGAGACTGTGTGATTTAAGTGTGGGGGAGGTGTCAAGTTGCTAATGGTCTTGTGTTTCATGTCATATGCATGCACTTGTAGATAGTTATTGCATAGAAAAAAACAAAAAAATTTTGAAAATTTTGAAAAGCACAAAAAGAATCATGTAGTTGCATTAGGATTGAGTCTAGATCATTCACTTGCATAAAAAAAAAGAGAAAAATCATCATATAGGTTGCATCATGCATAAGGGGACAAGGATGATAGTTGCCTTGTAAAGATGCTCATGCTAAGTTCTTAAAGTGATAACCTTTATAAACATAGTATGTAGCTTGAGCAATCTTAGGATAGCTTGTAAACTTTGTGCCTTGAAATCTCTTCCTAAAGCTTATTTGATTGATTGATGCTATCTCTTTGAAGTTTGCTCCTGTCATATTTAGACTCTAAGTCTCTTGCTCATGGTCCCTTGTGTACTAAGTCATGGATAGAACACTTGAGTTGTCCCTCCCATTCTTTGCCTATCTTTTTGGACAAACTCAAGTGGCACTCCACACCCTAAAACCCTTACCTCCTTTCAAGCCTTCATTATTTGTTGAGTGAGGCCTTCTTTGGAAAGCTTTACATGTGCATAATGTTGAGAGTATTGGGAACGACAATGCTTGGTCTCCATTTTAGCTAGATTAGACACTCATAATGTCTAGCTTCTAGGATGGGGGTGAGTGTTGTATGGTGTGATCTTGGGAAAGTGAAAGGTTTATGAAAGAAAAGGTTGACTCTTGGGACTATAAAGTTATAAGTGATTAAGTCTAGAAGGAATAAGAGAAATGAAAGATTGTAAGCTCTAAGTTAGTAAATAAGTCTTGGCCCCCACAAAAAAAAAAGAAGAAAAAAAAAGAAGAAGAGAAGAAGAATAATAGAAAGGGGGCTAGCAATGTTTAGAATGAGCTGAAAAGAGTTTAAAATGTGAAAAATCCCTTGTAGACTTCATTAAGAAAGAGTTTCAAAGGAGAAAATATCTTGAGTATTTTGGGGGAATCTTTGGGTGAGAGATGTGAGTGGTATTTTGGCATTGGGAATAAAGATGTAACTTATTTATTTAGGGAAAGGGTAGAACAATGGAGATTGAGCATTGTATGCATGAGTTGATTCCTTTCTTAGATATATTATGTGCAATGTCAAGGCTACTTGTTTTGAGAGTGAACCACCCTTTGAAAGATCCCTTTGAACCTCTTGTTTCACTTGCATAAAACCTTCTTCCACCAAACCAAATGACTTGGACCATTTGACCATTTGCAAGAGGTCTTTTGAGTTTGCTTAATGATTGTTAGAGAGCAAATGGATTTGTGGATTGTGGATTCATGATGAGTAAGTGTAGGGATCAAAGGAGTTAAGATAGGCCTTGATTAAGTTAGAGTTGGATTGAGTTTTTGCTCTTGCTACTTGGTATGTTTATACAAGGTTATCAAGTTGAGAACTAAGAAGAGCATTCTTTTGGCTATGAGTCCCTTCCTTAGTCCTTACTAGTTCACTTGTGGACAAGTAAAGGACTAGTGTGGGGGAGTTGATGTCTTGCATATTTTCATATATTTAGCCATCTTTTTATTGCATTCTTTGAGTTGTAAGCTAAAGTTTAGGCTTGTCTAGGATCATTTTGCATTCATTTGTCCTTATCAGGTCTTGGAGTATGCTTTGGTGAGATTTGAGGTGTTTGGAAACCTTATGACCCAAAAAGAAGTGAAGAATCAAGATTGGCTATAAGAAGAGAAGTAAAACCAAGAGAAGAGAGTTAGACCGGGTAGCCTTGACCGGCTACACAGACCCTGACGGATCAGGACGGATCAGCTCGTACGGATGACCGGGATGACGCATCCAAACTCGAGCACCCGGACCATAGGAAGCAGCTGGACGTCCGGGGAGACGCGTCCGGGTAGGAGCACCCGGACGATGGGAACTGATGGATGCCCGGGGAGACGCGTCCAGGTACACACACCCGGACGGTAGAACACGACGCGTCCAGGCCGAGAGATGTCCGGGGAGACGCGTCCGGGTACGTACACCCGGACGGGAGAACAGGACGCGTCCAGGCTGAGAGACATCCGGGGAGATGCGTCCGGGTACGTGCATCCGGATGGGCGAACAAGACGCGTCCAAACCGAGGACGACCGGGGTGACTTGTCCGGCTAGGAGTACCCGGTCGTGAAGAAGGTGCTGATGACCGGAGTGAGGCGGCCGGGGTGAGACGGACGGCATGTAACCTGGACGGAGCAAAGAACGCGGCCAGCTGGACGGCCGGGTAGCATGGACCGGGTTGGAAGGTGTTGATTCACCCCTGACCGAGTTTTGTACCTCTTTCCTATTGGTTTAGACCCATTTAGCTTAAGGGCTTTTTAGTAATCTTAATCTATGTTTCTAGGGCTTTTAAGCCTAACTATAAGTACCCTTGTTATCCCTAATGTGGGACTTATCTCATTTTCTATCTAAGAACACATAAATCTCTTGAGTAAAGTTTCATCTTGATTCATAATTTTATCTTATCTTTGTGTTCTTGATTGTTTGATTTCATCTCCTTTCTTTCTCTTTATGTTTAAGCTTGAATCTCTCATGGGTTAAAGGGTAAGCATGTGGATTAGTGAGTAGATCCATCTAAGATCCATGGGTTAGGGTGATAGAGAGTGATGAAGTGTAGATCCAGGGTACTTAGTGTTAGATCTATCATTTCCTTGCATTGATTTGGTGTTCTTAAAGCTATATTTGAGTTGGCCTCTCAAACATAGAGTCATAGGCATTTCATGCCCGGAAGGTGTTCTATGAAATGCCTGAACCAACTCATCTATGCTTTTAGCTTACTTTGCCTAAGGGATTAGTTGTCAAAGAAGCTAGGATTGCTATTAGACTCATTCTCCATGTTTGCTTTGATCATTACAGCCAAAGGGATTTGGTGTACTTGGGTGATCATTGCAAAAGAGCATTCATCTAGGGATAGAGCTTGCTTAGTTTTGTTGTCTAGGCATAAGGAATTAGATTGATTGAAAAATTAGCATCTTGGATTGAATCTTAATCATTTGATATCAAGTCCCTATACCCATGGGTCTCACTCTCCTCATAAGAAAGAAAGTTTTACTTTTTGTTGCATTTTGCTTATTGTCTTAGTTTAATCATCATCCTCTTTAATGATTGCATTTAGATTAAGCATAGACTTGCATACCCTCTGTTTCATGGTCACTTAGGACTGGTTCGACAATCTTATATACTACATCATTTGATTAGGACCTTAGAAAAATCCTTTCATCACCGAGCGCCTCAGTGGACGTATCTCCAGTTGGAGTCTTCTCAATGTTGGCGTCGACGGGTGTTCCATCTAGCGGTTGCTGGTCTTTGGTGACGTCAGTAGACATGATCGAGCGTGTGCAATTGCGAGATAGATAGATCCGTAACCCCCCCCCCCCCTCCTTCGAGCGCCAAACTGTGGGAACCGAAATCCGCACCGTCAAATTAAGTTGATTTGAAGGAAAGCCAAGTGAACCAAGCCTTCCCTGAAGGTCCCGGATATCTGCTGGGCCGCACACGACACAATCAGTACGACAAGGAAAATAAGAAAACGAAATAAAATCGTAAGAACAAAGAATAGAGCAAAAGATCTTATTTCCGAATCCGCGTTTGAGCGTGAACAACAGGTAAGATCCTTGGCTACGAGAGCTGTCGGCTAGTTCGCTAGTCTAGCAACCTAAGTTCTAACCTAGTTGAGTCGCAGCTCGCTAGTAAAAACGGAAAATAATGCCTAAGTTGCTCTAAGTGCTCTGGAAGTTTTGTGATCATTTGCTCCTCGCCCAAAGCTCTCCTTATATACTCCTCTTAAGACGATCTATCTTCTTTCGGGCTGAATCGGGCTTTTTCTATTTTCGTCCATCTTCGTGTTTATCGGGAAACTTGACATTTATCTTCGGAAAACTTGACGTTTATCTTCTGGAAACTTGACATTTATCTTCTGGAAACTCGACATTTATCTCTTATGTGAGGATAAGGATAAACCGTCATAGTTATCCTTCCTTTTCGGAAAATCGTAAGAGGGCCGTTTTGGCCATGTCGAGCAATTTAGACGTTTTTACGGTTTTTCGAAAGAATAGTCTTTGAAGGTTTCGTCATTTCCGAAGGAACCCCAATTCCTCGTATAGTCGATATGTTTGGTGTTTAGAATAACCGTGACCGTACCAAACTCACGAAGATTGATCCAAACAAGCCAAGATGGGATCAGACCGAGCATGATGGGACCGAGACCAGGACGAGGGCCGTCGACCGACGTCAGGGGGCTTGCTGCCGGCGCCAGGCTGGCTCGCGTGACGCGTGCCACCGGTGCCAGGCCAGGGTGCCGCCGGTGCCAGGCAGTGCCGCTGGCCAGGCCGGCCCGCTGTCGCTGCGCCGGCTCCAGGCCGGTGCCGCCTGCGCCAGGCCGGTCGCCGCGCCAGCCCGCTTGCCGCCCGTGGGTTTTCCGTTGTTCGATCTTTCTCCCGTTAGTCGTTCGTGCGGGAAACTTTGAGTTTGGAAGGATCTTTAGCTATAGATTTCGAGATAATCGTTTTTGACCCTACGAGATTCCTCGAGTATCGGGATCGAGATGGACTTGGATTCGTAGACTTTCCGTCTTCAAGGGTTTGAGTAATGAGGCTTCGAACTTTAGACGTTTAAAAGATGAACTTTTAAACAATCGAACGCTGCGGAAGAAACATTGTAGTTTTCGGACAATCCGGACATGGGTTTAAGGGACCAAGATGCTGCCGTTGCCCGAGATCTCGAGACGATTGTATAGATGGGCACCAGGACCCTTGCCGCCGGTGCCAGATGGGAGACGACAGGCCTGCCGCCGGCGCCAGACGGGATAGGACAAGCCTGCTGCCGGCGCCAGGCGCCGCCGCGCCAGGCGTGGCGTGTTTGGCCTGCCGCCGGCGCCGGGCGTCCTGCCGCCCGTGCCGTGTCCTGCGTCCTCCGGTGCCTGCTGTTGCTTGCCTTCGTTGATCCCCGGGGTTCGCGGTCCGGTCATGCCTTCTTGTGAGTTCATCGAGTGACGGCCCGTTTCTTGGTTTTGATCGTCACTTAGTTTTCTTCAAGACTTTCGGTGACGATTTCGTCGTTGACCGATTTTGACCCCAACACTGGTCCACTTCCTCGTTCACGCCTTGAGCGTTCCCACCACCCTCGGCGTTCTCATCGGCTCCGGCCTCCACCGTATCCTCGGAAACCTCGATAGGTTCCCATAGTCTCCGGACTCTTTCCTCGACTGGAGGAACCAAGGACTCAGCATGAGCACACTCGGCCATAAAGTCCTTCATCTCAGCAATCTCGGAATCAAAAGAGAAATCCGGGTTCTGAGACTTGTAAAGGTTTACGACCGAGCCCCGGCACTCGCGGAAATCGCCAACAAACTCCTGAGCTTCTTTAAAATATTGAAACTCAGCAGCGAACGATTCCGCCCGTCTCGCCACCTCAGCTGCGACCATCCTCCTTCCTCTCCTTTCCGCCCGAACAAGAGCTCGAGCATGAAGCTCAGCTTGCTTTTCGTTCTGCGCCTTAACCTCTTGTCGGAATCGGAAGAACTCTTGCTCAGCTTCTTTGGTCTTGAAGTTAGCAATCCTAGACTTGTGGAAACTTAAGTCGAGCGCATTGCCAAACACTCTTAGTCCCTGCATAAATTCAAGATCAATAAACATACATATATGCGGATTCAAGAATACGGTTAAGAAGTTCAAAGGACAAAACCTCATTGATCCGCTGGAAACCCTCGGCAAAAACCCATTGCCTCTTCTCTTCCTCCAGCGACTCGTCAGTAACAAACTCCGGAGGAAGGCCGTCAAAGAAATTGCTGGGAAGTGGAAAATCGCTGGCTCCGCCTTTTTCCGTTGGAACAAAACTAGGGTTTTCCCCCAACGGTGAAGGATCTTCCGAACCTTCCCCACCATCGATTTCTTTCCCTTTACGAGATCTCTGTTTACACTTCCGAGTCGGGAATTAGATAACCGGTTCGGCATCATATGTCGGGACAGAGTCTCGGGACCGGTAAAGCCTTACTGCGTCTCGAATCCGTTCAAGAGTGAAGGACTTCCAGAAAAACGGTCTTTGATGAAGGAGATCCCTCTTGACGAAAAGATCGCCATGCAAATGCCCAACAGCCCGTTCTCTACAAAGCGAAACTTTTTCACTAAAAACTCGCACTTCCGAAATAACAAAATAGACAACGAGTTTTCATCGTATTACCTCGGTTGAAGTTCCATGCATGCGGAAATAGATGGAGGCAGCTCTCCTCGACAGAATCACCATCTATTCGGACAAAGAAGAAACGTTCCTGCCACGACTTAGGGTTCGAAGTAGTCCCCTGAATTATGGCCATATCCTTCTTAGGCAGCATGGAGTAGTAACCGTCGCTCCCCGTCGGCCGAGTGCTCCAAAGGCCTTCGAAATCACCAGGACTGAGATCGATCCCGAGCTCATAACTTGAGATCAGTACGCCAAGCCAACTCTCTAAGGCAGGAACGCTGAGCTGGCTGATCGAGAGTTCGAAGTGACGAAGCGCACGAACAATGGTACCGGGGATCGGGAACCACATGCGGCAATACGTAAGGAAAGCCTCCTAACATGTAAAGAAACCATCCGGAGGATTCCTCGCACTCTCGTTACTGACGGGAATCCGGAATTTGAGTCCATCAGGAATCTGGTAAAAATCTCGAAGAATCCTGAGATATTTACGCGAAACCAGGCTCGGCGTAAAGGGAGCACCAGGCTGCCTCAAAGGTCTCTTCGGAACAGGGACGTCTGGCAGAGGTCGAGCCGAGCCCACAAGGGCTCGGTAATACGCATTCTTCGCTTCCTCCTCGACTAACTCCTCTTGCTTCACTGTCACATGGGCAGGAGAGTCATCCGAGGATGAATGGGAAGGAGAATTTCTCTTTGAGGATCTTGAAGACATTATTCTTAAAGAGAGAGAAAGGATTCTTGAGAGAGATGAATTTTTTATGGTGAAGTAAGAATGAATGAGATTTCTTACTCCATCCTTATAAAGGAGGTAAAATCACTATTTACCTCGACTTTCGGCAAACGATTACGTCTCTACACCTTCCCATACGGCTATACCGCAAGCCAGGACCCGAAAGGCACTACGGTTCCTAGCTAGCTGGGGGGCTAACTTTTGGGGTCAAAATCGGTCAACGACGAAATCGTCACCCGAAAGTCCTCGAAAGAAAACCAAGTGACGATCAAAACCAAGAAACGGGTCGTCACTCATGAACTCACAAGAAGGCATGAACGGACCGCGAACCCCGGGGATCAACAAAGTCAAGCAACAGCAGGCACCGGCGGACGCAGGACACGGCACGGGCGGCAGGACGCCCGGCGCCGGCGGTAGGCCACACACGCCGCGCCTGGCGCCGGCGGCAGAGCGCCTGGTGCCGGCGGCTGGCTTGTCCTATCCCGTCTGGCGCCGGCGGCAGGCCTGTCATCTCCCGTCTGGCGCCGGCGGCAAGGGTCCTGGTGCCCATTCAGTGCAAACAAGTCTCTATGCTAACTCAATTTTCTGTGTCTCCACAAAATCTTAGCAATAGAATATTTATCTAAGGCCTCCGTCCATATTCATCTTTCACCCCCTTTCTGATCACAATACTCCCAAACAAACACCTCCAATAACTCCAAAGTACACTCCAACACCTGATAAAGACTTATGAATGCAATATGAGCCTAAAAATGCCTAATGCCTAACTTATATGCAAACCCAAGATATTAACCTTTAAGGAACAAAAACCCCACTCACCATCCTAGAAGCTAGCTCAAATGAGGACCCTATGCTAGCAAGAGATGAGAACAAATCCATGTCCCTCCCAATACTCTCAAGATTTTGCACATTACAAGCTATCTGAAAAGGCCTCACTCATGCAAATCAATGTACGCTTCAAAGAATGGCTAGGGTTCAAGGGTATGGAAGTGCTATTTGGGTTAACAAAGAGTGGTATAATGGAGAAAGATAACCCAAATGCATATGAGATCCATGATCAAGTATGCAAATGCCCATAGGCAAGAGAACTTAAGTTTATTCAAGTCTAAGTTCAGGTTGGAGCTGGTTTCAAGAACAATGCCAATATCAAGCAAGCAAGCAAGTTTCAAGAAGAGTGAGAGTGTGTGGGATCAGATCAAGAGGTGGAGGATGAGGTTCTTTCACCATCTTATTCTTGCCATGAGTGGCCTTTGAGGTTCCACTCATCCCCTCTCTTTTAGCAGTTTGCAAGTGTTCAACACACAACTCCTTAGAAGACTCTCCAGAAAGGCCTTATTTCTTGCAAACAACCACTTCATCTTGAGGTTTCTCAACAGCTTTGGTACCACAAGTTATTGTCCCACAATAGCCAACATCCATTGGAGATTTGAGAGGGTAGGAGACAACTTTGTTCACATGCATGAGGGTGACCTTCTTGTTTGGAAAGTCAATGCATGATCCAACTGTAGTGAAGAAAGGAGTGCCAGGGATAAAAAGGACTCGCTCTTCAAATGCCATCTTCAAAACAGTGAGGTCAATGGGTATGGTGCAGGATCCAATCTTCAAGGGGAAATCCTTGATGATGCCAATTGGGGTTGTAGAAGAAGAATCCCCAAAGGTGAGGGAAGAAGTGTCTGGTTCCATGTATTCAATACCAAGACTCTTCACCATATCCATGGAAATGACATTCACACTAGCACCACTATCAACAAGAGCATCATTCATAGTTATCTTACCAGGGGAGCAAGAAAATGTGAACTTCCCTTGAGATTCAAGCTTAGGGAGGGACTTTGGAGGGGTTGGTGGATCAATCTTCAGAATGGAGATGTCCAAAAGCTCAGCCACTTCAGCTTGGTGGTCTAGAATGTCCTTGATGAGGACCATCTGGACATGAGCTTCATGCATACCTGAGATCTCTGGAAGCTTGACTCCAACATCACTAAGATCTTTCCTAAACTTTTAGATCACCTTCTTCTGAGCTTTGGTGAGAACTCTTTGGGGAAAAGGGAGTTATCATTGGGTGATAGCTCAAACTCAGTGTCTTCCTACTTCACCTCTTTCAGCTTGTTGTCTGCTCTCTTCACAGCTGGTGTCTCAGCTCTAGGCTCGGCTTTCTGCAGACTCTTTACTTCAGCCTTCTTGGCAGCATCCTTCAGAATATGTGCTTCAGCTGTGGCCACAACAAATCTCTCAACTTCCCCAAACTCAATTCCAAACATTTCAATCTCATCCTCCTCTTTCTCATGAGCACTCATCTCAGAATCTGAATAACTAGTAGAGAGGACAACATTGCAAGACTCCTTGGGATTCTTCTCTGGTTTTCCTGGTAAAGATCCCATTGGGCTCTTGGAAGATGAAGACATAGAGGCAACCTGGCTCTCCAAAGCTTTGAGATGAGAGGCAAGTTGCATGTACTTGTTGTTGAGGTCAGAATAGGTCCCATCAATCTTTGCATGGATGTTCTTGAACTCCTCTCCAATGTTCTTAGCACTTCTCTCTTGAGCTTCTAAGATTTGCTTGAACATGGACTCCATATTTGAACTTGGAGCTTGAGCTTGAGAAGAGCTTCCTTGGGGTTGAGTAAACTGTTTGGCTTGAAGATAGTTTTGCTTGGCTTGGTAACCTCCTTGCTGATTGTTGTTGTAAGGCCTTTGCTGATAGTTGTTTTGGTACTACAAGTTGGGCTCTTTCCTGTACCATGTGCCATTAGCATTCATGAAGCCCAGCTCCTCTTGACCTTTTAAACCATCAACCTGATTAGTCCCAGCAGGCTGCTTTTGTTTCTGGTTCCCAATGGAGTTAATCTGCTCCTGCTTAACCTTCCCTGCAATAATCTTGTCCAACTTCTCTTGGAGAGATTTCAGCTCCTTCCTTGTGTGCTGATCATCTTTATCAGTGCCTCTGTTGTCCTTATCATTCTCCTCACTGTAGACTGAGTCACTCTTTGCCATGTTCTCTACCAGCTACTCTGCATCCTGCTCAGTTCTGCCCAAGAAAAACCCATTGCTGGCTGTGTCTAATCTGCTTCTGAACTCTGGAAGAGCACCTCTGTAGAAGGTACTAAGCAAACTCTCCTTGGTGAAACCATGATGTGGGCATTGAGACCAATAGCCCTTGGACCTCTCCCATGCTTCACTAAAGCCCCCTAGGTTCTTCTTCTGAAAGCTAAAGATCTCATTTCTGATATTGGCTGTTCTTGAGGTAGAGAGAACTTCTCTAGGAATTCCCTCTTGCACTCATTCCAAGTTGTGATAGAGTCACTTGGAAGAGCCTTCTCCCATTGATGTGCCTTGTCTCCCAATGAGAAGGGAAACAATCTCAGCTTGAAAGCATCTTCAGAGACTCCATTAGTCTTGGACAAGCTACAGTAGCTATCAAATGTGTCCAAGTGATCAAGGGGATCCTCCACAGCAAGGCCATGAAACTTGTTGTTCTCAATCAAATGAAGCAGCCCTGATTTGATCTCGAAGTTGTTGTTCTCCACAGCTGGTGCTCTGATCTCCAACCTATGACCATGAATGTGAGGTTGATCATAGGCTCCAATGGCTCTAGCTTGGCGATGTGGCTGTTGTGGTTGGCTCTGTGGTCTTATGTTGTCAGCTCTTGGACCATTGCCCCTAGTGCATCACCATCTTGTGGCTGATTCTCCATATCAAACCCCAATCTCTGCTAGTGAGCCTGTTGCTCTTCTTCTCTTCTCTTTCTTGCAATCTCCCTCTCAAGTGTAGCAATTTCTTCAACAGTGGGAATCAAGTTTTATGCACCTCTGCTTCTAGTTATCATACACCTGAAATGCAAAGGGAAAAGAACAAGGAGAAGCAATAACACAATAAAATAAAAAATGACTTAGTCTCAAGCAATTGACTAAATCCCAATGTCAAAATCAACTTCGAACATGGCAACAGCGCCAATTTGATGAAAGACTTTTCAAGGGTCCAATCAGATGTTGTAGTATACAAGATGTCAATCCAATTCTAAGAGATTCTAATGCAAAGGGAATGCAAGTTCATGCTTAATCTAAGTGCAACCATTGAGTGAAGATGATTAGGAACTAAGACAATACTAAAAATGCAATAAAAGAGTGAACTTTCTTTTCAATATGAGGCAAGGGGATTCTTGGGACAAGGGAATTGACCTTGGGTGATCAAGTTTCAATCTAAGCTGGCAAGCTTTCAATCAATCTAACACCTTAAGCCTTGACATAATCCTAGGCAAGCTCCATCCCTGGATGAATGCTCATTCACTAACATATCTCAAGCATCTAATTCCTTAGGTTGAATAATATGAAAGCAATCAATAAGAACAAGTCTATTAGCTATCTCAACACCTTTAACAACTAATCCCTTATGTAAAGAATGTTAAAAGCATTGAATAGTTGGTTCAGGCATTTCATAGAACACCTTCCGGGCATGAAATGCCTATAGCTCTATTTTGAAGAGGCCAACTCCAAAATAGAAAGAACAACACTCTACAAGCAAGGATCAAGAAGGATCTACCCTAGAACATCTTAGATCTACACCTAAATCACCCTTAGTCTCCCAAGCCCATGAATCCTAGATAGATCTACTCACTAATAGACATGGATAACCTTAAAACCATGGATTATTCAAGGCTAAACATGATTAGAGATGAAGATAATCTAGTAAACACAAAAGAAATAGATGAAGAAGGATTCAAGATCCAAACTTTTTTCAAGATCTAAAAGTATTCTTGAGAGAAAAGAAGTTAGATCTCACAAAGAAGATTACAAGAGTATATATAGGAGGCTTGAAAGCCCTTAAAAACTTAAAGATAAAAGTCTAAAAAGCCCTTGAGGTCATTAAGTCTTCAGCCAATCAGAATCAAGGAAAAAGGAAGAAACTCGGAACCACCCGGGTCAGGTGGTCTTTGTCCGACACGGGTGCATCAGGCCGGGTGCCTCTCTTCTTCTTCCTCGTCCATGGCACACGGGTTAGTCAGCCGGGTGGTAAGGTCGGGTGTGAGGGACCGTGCGGGCGCTGGTGGTCGGGTAGGTAAGGTCGGGTGTGTGGGGCCGTGCGGGTGCTTGTGGTCGGGTAGGTGAGGTAGGGTGCTTCCCATACGCAGGTCCTCCTTGCCGCGTATCATCAGGCCGCGTATTATGCTGTCTAGTTCGGCCATTAGGCCGTGCGGGTTGTTGTGGCCGGGTGTCCTAGGCCGGGTGCTCCCAAGCCACGTACCGGCCTCGTCCAAGCATCAGTCAAGCCGTGCGGGTCGTTGTGCTCGGGTGTGCCTACCCGGGTGGGACTGATACGCCTCAGGTGAATTGATCATAACTTCTCCAATATAGCTCCAAATGACTTGAAACCACTTCCATTGGAAAGCAAACTCAATTTTCTGTGTCTCCACAAAATCTTAGCAACAGAATATTTATCTAAGGCCTCCGTACATGTTCATCTTTCACCCCCTTTCTGATCACAATACTCCCAAACAAACACCTCCAATAACTCCAAAGTACACTCCAACACATGATAAAGACTTATGAATGCAATATGAGCCTAAAGATGCCTAATGTCTATCTTATATGATCAAAATGCACAAGATATGAATGCTAAAACCTTTAAATATGCAAGATATCAGTCTAGCGACGAGTTCAGCTGTCCCCCCACTAAAAAAGGGGGGATACTCGATATTTTAAGATATCAGTCTAGCGACAACATATACTAATACTCATACACTTTCGCATTTTAATTGTCAGCATTGTACTCGATATTTTCAAAAAATTTCGGAGATAATTTTTTTTTTCATTCTAAATCCAGCAAAATTTCTCTTTAAACTTTCAGCAAGTAAAATAATCGTCATAATTGTTTTATCTCGGAATGGATCAACTCCATCGCAAAAAGTTCATGTGCCAACATATCTCAGTCGCATCGTCGATTCCGACTACCGACCAAAACCTGAAACACGACTAAACATCAAGCTCATTTTCGAGGAAACAAGCGAGACGTCGCCTAGATCTTCGAAAAGCATGCTATCAGTCCGTTCGCGACTATAAATCAAAAACGTTCGTCGATTGGCCCCGCCCAGCACTCTAGCCGTCCTAAACAAACGTAATCAGATCCATCCTAAGGATGATCCTCTTACATCTGACTAGGATAAAATAGCGCGCTGTAAAAGAAATCCAAATTTTTGGTCATCACTTTCGGGAGACTTAAAAATTGTCCCCGAAGAGATGATCGACTCCAACCAGACAAGTCATATAAGCCGAGAACCTATCGCGGACTTTAAATCGGGACGGAGTCAGGTTAAAATCACAACAGGCAAAATGAAAGCCGATTAGTCATCGCAAAGCCTTAAACCCAAAGTAAACCTAGGTCTTACCCTAACCCCAACACACTGGTCTTTAACGTCTCAAGGCATGATATCGAAAAGATACGAGAACCTGAAAGCATGTGTCTTCGTCCGCATCTAAACACTCTCAAAACATCTCGAGTAACGAACAAGAAGATCTACAAAAAGGGACGAAGGGCGAGATGACAACTCGAATCCTTCCCCTACTTTTTATAAAAGCATGATCCATACAAAAAGCCGATAAAACGGCCAGTCCCACTACATATAAATATATAGCCACACTGTTGCTTTAATGTCGACGATGTCGTAGTGCCCTCGTCCATCGATGCACGTGTTGGCATTGTTGGGGTCAAAATCGGTCAATGACAAAATCGTCACCCGGAAATCCTCGAAAGAAAAGCCAAGCGACGATCAAATCCAAGAAACGGGTCGTCGCTCGATAGAACTTACGGAAGGCTCGTCCACTCCCATCTGGCGCCAACAGCGAGGGTCCTGGCGCCCGTCCATGCGATCGTCTCATGATATCGGGCAATGACAGCATCTTGGTCCCTTGAAACCCATGTCTGGATTGTCCGAGATCTACAATGAGTCTTCCGTAAAACCTTCCCGATTGTTTAAAAGATTCATCTTTTAACATATCTAAAACTCGGAGCCACATTGCTCTCATCCTCGACGATGGAAAATCTGCAGATCTAAGTTCATCTCAAATCCCGATACTCGCGGAATCTCGTTGGAAACAATTATCTCGAGATCTACGGCTAGGGAAAGATCGAACAAACCCACAAACGGCAAGACGGCCTGGCACCGGCGGCACGCGGACGCTGGCTGGCCGCCGGCGGCACTCGCCCTGGGCGGCACCTCGCCTGGCCGGCGGCACCGCCTGGCCGGCGGCACGCTGGACGCTGGCTGGCCTGGCCGGGCGCACCTCGCCCCCGGGCAGCCGGCATGGCCGGGCGGCACGCGGGACGCTGGCCTGGCCTGGCGCGATCGGACGCCTGCTCCGCCGGGCGCACGCGGACTCGGCTGGCCTGGTGCCGGGCGGCACGCTGGACGCTGGCCGCCTGGCGCCGGGCACGCTGGACGCTGGCTGGCCTGCCGGCGGCACCAGCCTGGCGCCGGCGGCTAGCGGACGCTGGCTGGCCTGATGCGGCACCGCCACGCTGGCGGCCTGGCGCCGGGCGCACCGCCTGGCGCGGCACCCGCGCGCCGTCGCCTGGCGCCGGCGGCACCGCCTGGCGGCGGCACCGCCACGGCGGCCTGGCGCTGGCGGCACCCGCGCGCTGGTCCTGGCGTCGTCCGCCCCTCGTCCCGTCTCGGTCCTATCGTGCCGGTTCGATCCCATCTTAGCTTGTTGGATCAATCTACGCAAGTTTGGTATGATCACGGTTACTCTAGAACGCCACTTCCTCGACTAAACAAGGAATTGAGGTTCCTTCGAAACACCGAGACCTTCAAAGACTGTCCTTTCAAAACCGTAAAACGCCTTAACGGCCCAACGTGGCCAAAACGGCCCACGTACGATTTTCCGAAAAGGAAGGATAACTATGACGGTTTATCTTTATCCTCACATAAGAGATAAATGTCAAGTTTCCAGAAGATAAATATCAAGTTTCCAGAAGATAAATGTCAAGATTTCCGAAGATAAATGTCAAGTTTCCCGATAAACACAGAGATGGACCAAAATGGAAAAAGCCCGACTCAGCCCGAGAAGATAGACCGTCATAGGAGGAGTATATAAGGAGAGCATTGAGCAAGAAGCAAACCAGATCACAAATTTTCGAGCACTTAGCACTTAGAGCGATTTAGCATTCTTTTATGTTTTCACTAGCGAGGCGACTCAACTAGGATAGACTTAGGCCGGACTAGCGGACCTTCGACAGCTCTCGTAGCTTACTTCTCACCTGTTGTTCACGCTCAAAGCGAATTCAGAAATAAGATCTTTTTCCGCTCATCTTTTCGATTTCTATTTTCGCAACTTCTATTTTTATTGATTGTTTCGTGTGCGGCCCAGCAGATATCCGGGACCTTCAAGGAAGATCGAGTTAACTCGGTTTTCCTCCACAAATCTTTATCATAAATTGACGTGTGAATTTCGGTTCCCCAGTTTGGCTAGAAGGGGATTTAAGAATCTATCTATCTCGCAACTGCACACGCTCAATCATGTCAGCCGACGCCACCAAGGATCAGCCAGCGCTAGACAGAACACCCGTCGATGCCAACGCTGAGAAGACTCCAGCTGGAGACGCGTCCGCAGTCACTGCTGATGCAAACACTGGCGCCAGGCAGATGAAGGAACTGTTTACCTCGCCAGCGCCGGGCGAACAACAGACAAGCTGATAACCTCGCCGCAAAACAGGTCGATACCTTAACTGCGAGGAGCAAGTTGCGCGGATCCACCAAGGCACGCCGGCAGGAGACTTCGACTTCGGATCTCCGCACGAGACAAAGACGCCCGAAGAGCCCACTCGGGAAACGGCTCGAAAGGACAGCAAACGACCTCGCAGAACCTTCCACTCCGGCTGCGGAAACAAGGAAAGTGGCGTCGGCGCATCGATCTAGATATCAGCGACCGATCGGACCCTTCCGGCGAAGACGCTGACATCCACCCGGAGAACCGAAGCCAGTCCGCTCGGCAGACGGTATCCTTCGATAGGCCCATGACGAAGAGGAAGAAGAACTCTACTGGATGGAGCAGGAAGAACTTCGCGGAAGATCAAACTTCGGATCTATCGCGACCAGCGTCGACAAGTTCGAGGAACGCCGGCAGCAATAGCGAGATCCATGATCTCCGTGAATCTCTCAAAAGACCGTGGCTGAAGTGAAAGCGGTAAAATCGCAAATCCATCAGCGACCAGTTCCGCCCGAGATCGATAGACTTTCGAGGAAGCACGGAAAACGCCGTTCACCACTCGGATCACGGAAACACGATCTCAGACACAGGGAAGATCAAAATCCCGGTCCATGACGGTACGACGGATCCTAAGTCGCACCTGCAGTCCTTCCAGATCGCAATGGGTAGGTGCAAACCCCGAACGCGAACGGAACGCAGGTCATTGTCTTCTTCGTCGAGCACCTCAAAGGTGCTGCGCTCGAGTGGTTCTCCGGCTCAAAAGGAACTCCATCCGGAAGCTTCCGCCAACTGGCCTCGGCGTTTCTCAAACAGTACTCCATGTTCATGGACAGAGAAACGTCCGACGTGGATCTATGGAGTCTAGCTCAGAAGGAAGGCGAGTCGCTCCGCGACTTCATGCGAAGGTTCAAACTGGTGATGGCCAGAGTAACGGGCATCAGCGACAATGTCGCAATCGGCTCGAGGAAAACTCTGGTACAAGTCGAAGTTCGAAGTGGATACTACTGGAAAAGTCGCGGACAATCCAGGATACTCTCCACAAGGCAACAGACTTCATCATCATGGAAGAAGAGATGAAGCTTCTATCGCAGAAGCACGGACCGCAGAAAACCGCGTCCAAGAAGAAACCCTCTCGTAACGACAAATCGTCCATCGAAGGGAAGACGTCCAAGCGAGCATAACTACGCCATCAACTTCGAGCAAGGCAAAACCTTCGAAACACCTGGACCAGGAACCAGTACAAGGATAACTCCTATTGCGAGTTCCACGAGACCAGAGGACACTCCACTGCAAACTGCAAGGTTCGGCCGGCTCGCCGCAAAACTCCTCACCGGCGAACTATCAAAGGTCAAGAGTATAAAGGACTTGCTCCTGGACTCCGACCGCCCAAAGACTAACAAAACTGTCTCCGAGGACCGCCAACGAAAACCAATCGGGGGAAAAGCGCGGAAGAAGACAGGACCAAAGGAACAACACCAGTCGCCGGAGGGTAAACATGATCATCGGAGGATCACAGTTCTACCAAGATTCTGTCTCATCGATAAAAGCCTACGGGCGAAAAGCCGAGACCAGTTCCAACTGGTTCCCGGACAGCGATGTTCCTAACCACACAATCGCTTTCGAGGAACACGAGACCGTCGGAATCGACAAACCTCACTGCGATCCTTTGGTAATCGACCTGGTCATCCAGGATCTCGGTCGGCCGCATTCTCGTCGATACAGAAGCACGGTCAACGTCATCTTCCGCGATACCTCTACAGGATGAAGATCCCACTTGGGAAGTCGTCCCTGAGCCAAAACCTTTGGCGGGTTTTCGGCCACTACCATGACCCTCGGAAAATTAAACTCCCGTCATGGCAAAGGAAGTTACAAAGATCGTCGAGTTTGCAGTAGTCGACAACCCGCCATCTACAACGCCATCATGGGAACCCTTGGATCAACTCCATGAAGGCAGTACCGTCCACATATCACCTCGGCATAAGGTTCCCGACTCCGACCGGAACCGCAGCCATCGGGTAGTCAAACAGTCGAGATTCTGTTACCTAGCGAGTTCAAACTGCGAAAGATCGGAACGCCCTGCGCCAACCCAAACGAGCAAAGGAATCACACAACATTTTCGAAGACTTCGAAGAAAGATGATCCACAATCATCTGAACAGGCAACGATTCAAGACGGCGACAAAGCCTCGAATCCACCCGAAGAGCGGACAGCTCGACCCGACAAACCACTGATCCGACCAGCACGATCGAACAGCAACGCGCGGGAGTAAAATGTCCGCTGCAACTATCAGAACTTCTGAGATGGCTTGATCCTCGAAGAGGTGCGAGGCAGCTCGTCGAAACCCGGCGAGTTCAGCTATCCCCTCACCAAAAGGGGACTGGGCGTATACTCCTATACTCCCACAAAACGAAAAATCCGCATATGTACTCTAACTTCTCGAAATTTTTTAATAAAATTCTTTCTATCTTTCATGCTCACTTAAAGCATCAACGCCGGAAAAACAAAATCATATCTTCAAAGAAACGCGAGGCGTCGCAACTTCTTAAAAAGAAAACAAAACTTCGTATTATCGCAAAAGACAGTCCACCAGCGACTTAAAATAACTCCGCCGTCGATTGGCCCCGACGGACGCCATAAGAAACGTTTCACTCAAAATCGTAGTCAGACCTACAAGGTCTTCTTACATCCGACAAGGATATCATAGCTATACAAGAAACCCAAAATTTTGGTTTAGCATCTCGGATAAACTCGAAGATAGCTCGATTATTTTAACACAAGTCATATAAGCCGGCGACTAGTCGCGGACTTTAAACGAAAAGAATCAGGAAGAAATCACTAACAGGCAAAACGAAAGCCGATCAGTCATCGCACAGCCTCAAAGCTGAGAGTAAACCTAGGTCTTGCCCTAAACCCAGTCTTGCTGGATCTTGACATCTCACAGACATAGTATCGTATACGAGATCCCAAAACATGTCTCTTATCGCTTACACCTAAAACGCTCACTAAAAAGTAGCATACGGACCAAGCGACGAAAAAGAGTTAGGATACGAAGTGACTACTCGCATCCTTCCCTCTACACTTGACGAAAGTATAAATCAAAACAAAAGACGAAATCTCGCAAATTTTCATAAAAGCCGCAAAAGACGGCAGGATTCAAAGCCACCAACGGCCAGTCCCAAAACATAAGAATGCAACCTCCAACGGTCGCAGGATAAAACTACTAAAAACGGCCACACATGGCCAAAAAATTCAATTCACAAAAGGAAGTCAACGTTGAGAAATCCGGATGCGGAAATCCCAAATGAACTAGCAGGCTGGTCCACTTCCTCATTCACGCTTCGAGCATTCCCACCATTCTCGGCGTTCTCATCGGCTCCGGCCTCCACCGTATCCTCGGAAACCTCGATAGGTTCCCATAGTCTCCGGACTCTTTCTTCTACCGGAGGAACCAAGGACTCAGCATGAGCACACTCGGCCATGAAATCCTTCATTTCAGCAATCTCGAATCGAAGAGAAATCTGGGTTCGAGACTTGTAAAGGTTTACGACCGAACCTCGGCACTCGCGGAAATCACCAACAAACTCCTGAGCTTCTTTAAAACATTGAAACTCAGCAGCAAACGATTCCGCCCGTCTTGCCACCTCCGCGACCATCCTTCTTCTCTCCTTTCCGCCCGACGAGAGCCCGGCGTTAAGCTCAGCCTGCTTCGTTCTGTGCCTTCACCTCTTGTCGAAACCGAAAGCTCGCCCGCTTCTGTGGTCTTGAAGTTAGCAATCCTGGATTTGCGGAAACTCGAGCAAGCCTCGCTAAACACTCTTAGTCCCCGCACAAAACTCAAGATCAGCAAGCATGCTTATATACTGATTCAACGCAAGGTTAAGAAGTTCAAGGGCCAAACCTCGTTGACACGTTGGGAGCCCTCGCAAAACCCGTTGTTTCTCCTCATCCTCCAGCGACTCGCCAGTAGTAAACTCCGAGGAAGGCCATCAAAGAAGTTGTTAGGTGGAAAACCGCTGGCTCGCTTTTCCGCTGGAACAAAACTAGGTTTTCTCCCAACGGTGAAGGATTTTCCGAGCCTTCCCCATCATCGATTTCCTTCCCCTTACGAGACCTCTGTCTGCGCCTCCGAGTAGGAGCCGCGGTGACAGGTTCGCGCCATCTGACGGGACAGGACCTCGGGACCGATAAAGTTTAACCGCATCTCGGATCCGTTCGAGGGTGAAGGATTTCCAAAACGGCCTTTGACGAAGAAGAAGATCTCTCACGAAGACGCCACCAGGCAAATGCGCCGTAGGGTTGTTCCTACAAAACGAATTTTTCAAAACTTCGCTTCCGAAAGGTGAGATAGACAACAGAGTTTTCGTCGTATTACCTCGGTTGAAGTTCCATGCTCGCGGAAATAGATGGAGGCAGCTCTCCTCGACATCTATTTGGACGAAGAAGAAACGCTCCTGCCACGATTTGGGATTAGTAGTCCCCTGATCACGCCATATCCTTCTTAGGCAGCATGGAATAGTAACCGTCACTCCCGCCGCCGAAAGTGCCCCAAAGACCTTCGAAATTATCGGGACCAAGATCAATCCGAGTTCAGTAGCTAGCGATCAGTAAAGCCAACTCTCCAAGGCAGGAACGCTGAGTTGGTTGATCGAAGTTCAAGCGTGAAGCGCCGAACAATGGCACCAGGAATTGGGAACCACATATGGCAGACGAAAGAAAGCTTTGTAACATGTAAAGAAACCTGCGGAGGATTCCTTGCACTCTCATTACCAACGGAATCCGAATTTGACTTCAGAACCTGGTAAAAATCTCAAGAACCTTGAGATATTGACGAGAAACCGAGCTTCGGCGCAAAGGAGCACCGGCTGCCTCGAGGCCTCCTCGAACAGGAATCTCTGGCAGTGTTGGGGCGAACCTACAAGGGCTCGGTATCACGCATTCTTTTCCTCCTCGACCGACTCCTCCTGCTTTACCGTTACATGGGCAGGAGAGTCATCCGAGGATGAATGGGAAGAAGAATTTCTCTTTGAAGATCTTGAAGACATTGTTCTTAAAGAGAGAGAAAGGATTCTTGAGAGAGAGAGTAAAAACCTTGTGATGAAGTAAGAATGAGATTTCTTACTCCATATAAAGGAGGTAAAATCACTATTTACCCGATTTTCGCAAACGATTACGTCTCAACACCTTCCCACACGGCTATACCGCAAGCTAGGATCCGACAGGCTCTACGGTTCCTAGCTAGCTGGGGGGCTAACTGTTGGGGTCAAAATCGGTCAATGACGAAATCTTCACCCGAAAATCCTCGAAAGAAAAGCCAAGCGACGATCAAATCCAAGAAACGGGTCGTCGCTCGATAACTCACTGAAGGCTCGTCCACTCCCATCTGGCGCCAACGGCGAGGGTCCTGGCGCCCGTCCATGCGATCGTCTCATTATCTCGGGCAATGACAGCATCTTGGTCCCTTGAAACCCATGTCTGGATTGTCCGAGATCTACAATGAGTCTTCCGTAAAACCTTCCCGATTGTTTAAAAGATTCATCTTTTAACATATCTAAAACTCGGAGCCACATTGCTCTCATCCTCGACGACGGAAAATCTGCAGATCTAAGTCCATCTCAAATCCCGATACTCGCGGAATCTCGTTGGAAACAATTATCTCGAGATCTACGGCTAGGGAAACTCCCAAACTCAAAAGATTTCCCGCAAACGACTAACGAGGGAAAGATCAAACAAACCCACAAACGGCAAGACGGCCTGGCACCGCGCACGCTGACGCTGGCTGGCGCCGGGCGGCACTCGCCTGGCCGGGCGCACTCGCCTGGGCCGCGCAGCACGCTGACGCTGGCGCCTGGCCGGGCGGCACGCTGGACGCTGGCTGGCTCTGGCGCCAGCGGCACTCCTCGCCGGGCACACTCGCCGGCGCCAGCGCACGCTGGACGCTGGCTGGCCTGGCGCCGGCAGCACTCGCCTGGCGCCGGGCGGCTGACGCTGCCTGGCCTGCGCCGCCGCGACGCTGGATGTGGCCGCCTATGCCGCGGCATGCGGACGCCGCCTGGCGCCGGCGCACGCTGACGCTGGCTGGCCTGGCGCGGCGCACTGCCTGGCGCCGGCATGCGGACGCTGGTTGGCCTGGCGCCGCGCACGCTGGACGCTGGCTGGCCTGCGGCGGCATCGCCGGCCGGCGGCAATCGCCACGCTGGCCGGCCTGGCGCCGGGCGGCATCGCCTGCCGGCGGCACCTCCGCGCCGTGGGCCTGGCGGCGGCACCGCCTGGCGCCGGCGGCCTGCCCAGCCGCGGCACGCCACGCTGGCCGCCTGGTGCCGGGCGGCACCCTGGCGCCGCGCACCCATCGCGCATGTCGGCTGGCGTCGGTCCGCCGCCCTCGCCCCTGGTCCTATCGCGCGGTTCGATCCCATCTTAGCTTGTTCGGATCAATCTACGAAGTTTGGTATGATCACGGTTACTCTAACGCCTCGACTAAACAAGGAATTGAGGTTCCTTCGAAACACCGAGACCTTCAAAGACTGTCCTTCAAAACCGTAAAACGCCTTAACGGCCTAACGTGGCCAAACGCCCACGCGCATTTTCCGAAAAGGAAGGATAGGAAACTCCCAAACTCAAAAGATTTAAACGATAACGAGGGAAAGATCGAACAAACCCACAAACGGCAAGACGCCGGCACCGCGCACGCTGGACGCTGGCTGGCGCGCGGCACTCGCCCTGCCGGGCGGCACGCTGACGCTGGCTGGCCAGCGCACGCTGGACGCTGGCTGGCCCGCGCCGGCGGCACTCGCCTGGCGCCGGCGCACCGCCCGCCAGCGCTGGACGCTGGCTGGCCTGGCGCCGCGCACTCGCCTGGCCGCGGGCTGGACGCTGCCTGGCCTGGCGCCGCCGCGACGCTGGATGGGCCGCCTGGCGCCGGCGCATGCGGACGCTGGCCGCCTTGCCGGGCGCACGCTGGACGCGCTGGCCTGGCGCCGGCGGCACCTCGCCTCGCGCATCGCGGGACGCTGGTTGGCCTGGCGCCGGCGGCACGCTGGACGCTGGCTGGCCTGGCGCCGGGCGGCACCTGCCTGGCGCCCGGCGGCACCGCCACGCTGGCGCCCTGGCTGGCGGCACTCGCTCTGCCGGCGTTCCGCCCGCCGGCGGCGCGCCGGTCGCCTGGCGCGGGCGGCATTCGCCTGGCCTGGCGGCACTGCCTATGCCGGGCGGCACTGCCTGGCGCCGCGGCACCACGCTGGCCGCCTGGCCGGCGGCACTGGCCCGCCGGCGGCACCGCATGTCGGCCTGGCGTCGGTCCGCCCTCGCCCCGTCTTGGTCCTATCGTGCTGGTTCGATCCCATCTTAGCTTGTTCGGATCAATCTACGCAGTTTGGTATGATCACGTTACTCTAACGCCGCTTCCTCGACTAAACAAGGAATTGAGGTTCCTTCGAAACACCGACCTTCAAAGACTGTCCTTCAAAACCAGAAAACGCCTAACGGCCTAACGTGGCCAAAACGCCCACGACGATTTTCGAAGGAAGGATAACTATGACGGTTTATCTTTATCCTCACATAAGAGATAAATGTCAAGTTTCCAGAAGATAAATATCAAGTTTCAGAAGATAAATGTCAAGATTTCCAAGATAAATGTCAAGTTTCCCGATAAACACGAGATGGACGAAAATGGAAAAAGCCCGACTCAGCCCGCGAAGATAGACCGTCGTAGAGGAGTATATAAGGAGAGCATTGAGCAAGAAGCAAACCAGATCACAAATTTTCGAAAGCACTTAGCACTTAGAGCGATTTAGCATTCTTTTCGTTTTCACTAGCGCGCGACTCAACTAGGATAGACTTAGCGCCGGACTAGAGGACCTTCGACAGCTCTCGTAGCTTACTTCTCACCTGTTGTTCACGCCAAAACGCGAATTCAGAAATAAGAACTTTTTTCCGCTCATCTTTTACGATTTCTATTTTCGCAACTTCTATTTTTATTGATTGTTTCGTGTGCGGCCCAGCAGATATCCGGGACCTTCAAGGAAGATCGGGTTAACTCGGTTTTCCTCCACAAATCTTTATCAGAAATTGACGGTGTGAATTTCGTTCCTAGCATATCGGTCGATGTGTAGGTGTGGAAGGTAAGTTATCTCTGAATAGCCTTGATCTTCTTGTCCATCCCCTCTGTCCGTGAATGTAGAGCTTCAATGCTGCTGTCGAAGGGAAAATAGATGTCATCAAACTTCCTGTAGTATTCATCCGCTGAATATTGTAAGGCTTCATATATCTCAGCTATCATCTTATCAACTTCTTTCTTGGTGTAGGTGGCTTTTTGTCGTTGAGTGGCTGGATCCTCTGTTGTGTCTGTCCAGCTTCTCTTCTTTCTCTGATAAGTATCATAAGCTCTAACTCCATCCTTTGGTTTCTAATGGAATTCTGTATTCCATCCCATTGTGCTCGCTTGTCTCCATATCAATCGATGTGGTGTCGTCTGTGTCGATCGATGGTGACTGCTTCTGCTAGTTGGAGAGGAAATCCAATTCTTTTTGCATTAATTCATCTCTCTTGGCTACCCAGTTGATGTGGCTGTTGAGGCTGCAGTAGAACACATCAAGTTTCTCCTTTAAGGCTTGTTCTTCCCATTTGTCATCAGTCTTGCTGGTGTTGAGTATCTCCTTTTTCATAGAATTGTATTGTGCTGGAATGCTGTTGTAGATCGATGCGCAGTTGTTGCTGTCGATCGATTGTTGTTGATTCTCTGCTGGTGCTTGCTGATGATCGATTGATGTGCGAGTAGTCATGTTGATCGATGGAGATGTTTTCAGGTGAAAATCAAGTTGGTTCTCAATAGTGTCCATCTCTTGCTACAAAGCATCCATTCGTGTTTCGAGTGCATTCATATCATCACTCATGGCGTAGTAGGAACTACCAATTCTTTCTTCAAAAGAATATAACTTCTCTTCCAATCTTGTAAATCATCTATCAATCTATTGCTTGAAGTTGGTATCGATCGATCTTGGGTAAGATGCATTGGTATCAATCTGTCATCGGTCGATGTGTGGTGTGGAAACTCATTGGATGTCGAAGGTTTCCAGGGCTTCCTTGCTGAAACTCCTTGTGTTTTCTGCCTCATTATGGTGGTAACGTCGTCTGCAAGGTGCTCTATGGTCTTGGTCAACCATGTAATCTTGTCATTGAGTGGATGGTAGACACTATCAAGTTTGCACTTGAAATCATTTATTTAATCATATTGAACGGTGTAGATATCATTGAGCCTCTCATCCATCTCTGCTCTGCTGTAAGAATTTGGATCTGAAGGAGTAGCTTGAATGAATTATTCCCGATGCTCTGGTAAGCATAAGAATGATGGCTTACATAGCGAAGCTCTTTGCAGGATGTCTCTAATGTGGATGGTGGATACTGGAATGACTTTTCCTGTGATGCATTGTGGACGTCCATACATGTCTCTGTATACTCCATACTTATCCATTTCTTCCTGGTACTCGGGAGGTACCTTATCGATCGATACGGAGGTGTTGCCGTCGATCGATTTCACATCTTCTAGTTGATAGTTGTATTTGAAGTAAGGCTCTCTCCTGCAGGCTATTGCATAGTCTGCGTTGGCTATCATCTTCTGATACTCTGGATCGTCACGTTGCTTGAAGAATAGGTTGTCTGGTCCATTGGCCATAGCAAGAATGTCTACGATGTCTTCTTTGGATACTTGTAGGATACGGCCATCCATAGCTCTTGCATTGCCTTCTGGATCCCTGAAAATACCAAACTCATAAGGTGTTAGATATCCATAATCTAACTTATTATCATCAAAGTAGAATGATTCCTTGGAAGGTTCTACCTTCAGACCTAGTTGGTCTGCCATAACTTTTGGTAGGATGCTGACTGATGCTCCTATATCACATAGTGCATGTGAGAATTCAATGCCTTGTACCAGGCATGAGATAATGAACTCTCCAGGATCACTCTTCTTCTTCAATGTGATCTTCTTCTGCATATCGTCTCTGATCTGATTGAACATCTTCTCAATATCAGCCTCTGTTACTCTTGTCTCTCTAAAGAACATCCACAATCCGTGTGTGAAGTATGCTTCTTCGAAGGGTCTCTCTGCTGGAATCCTTAGAACTCTCTTCTTGAAGTTTTCCAACTCCTTTGCATTAGCCTCTCTTTTATAGTGCTTGGGAACCTTCTCTTTCGTTTTCCTTAGGGTTCTCTTCGCACTTTTCTTTTCTATCTCCATAGGCTTTGATGTATCTTCAACTTCTTCTGGTGGGTTTTCTGTAGGTTTGGGTCGGGATCTAAGTGCATAGAGTTGGACTACATCTATCTTTGGTAGCTGCACTTGCTGTTTAATGGTTGTACGTCGATTGATGTCTGATATATCATGTCGATCGATGTCTAGTTGATGTTGGCGATCAATATCATCCTCGTGAGATCGATCGATGAAAGGGTGGAGTGGGTTTGGGTGTCTTGCTGTGAACTCTGCGTGTGTCATAATTCGTACTAGTCTGTTCGTGGCTGTATACTTCGTGGACTCTGTCGATCGATTTGGTAACTCGAACATCGATCGATAGTCATCTTCCCATGTCGATCGATGACTATCGTCTGGCGTCAGTCGACACCAGTGAGAACTGCCGATACTCATGGAGCTCTCTACTTCAAAGTCTCCCTCTTGAAGTTTCTCATACTCATCCACTTGCCAGAAATCATCTACTCCGATGGCACTGATGTGGTGTCTGATGAGATCTTCCTCTCTCCCTTTTATTAAGGCTTCTTGCCTCTTAATAGCTTCTTCTGTTTGAATAACATGTGTCTCTAACTTCTTCACATGAGTGCTTAAGGTGTCAAACTTTGCATTCAGGCTATTGTATGCAGCATCTATCTTTCCATTGAAATCCACAGTAAGTCTCTGCTGACCCTCTAGAACTGTATCAAGCATTGCCTCAATCTTGCTCTCCTGAGTAGGTGGTGGTGGATTTTGGTAGAAAGAATTGTTGAGATTCTTGTTGTTGTCGTAGTTGCTATTGCTAATGGGTTTCTGATATTGTGGATTCTGATTGTAGTTACTCCTCTGACTGTTGCCATAGAAGTTCCTGTTTCCATTCTGATTTCCAAGCCTTTTAAATCCTCCTATGTAATTCACTTCTTCTTCATATCTCTCCTCATCAGTCTCTATACCTTCTACATCTTCTGGAAAGCTAACCTGCTTCCTTAGAAGCTTGTAAACACTGTCCAATTTGGCTCTTACGTCGTCCAACTGCTCCTTCCCAAGAGCATTAGCCAATTTCCTTCTCTCATAATCAGTGTTCTTGGCGCTGTTGCTAGTTGCCAAGTTCTCAATAAGTCTCACATCCTCTTCTGGATTCCTGCTGTTGAAGTTTCCTTCACTAGCTTTGTCTAGTGCTGTCTAATAGGTCAGATCTAAACCTATGAAGAAAGTGCTGAGCAGCTGCACTTCATTGAATCCGTGGTGTGGACAATCTCTTTGATGAGACTTGAAACGAACCCAACAATGTCTGAAAGGCTCTGTAGGCCTCTGCATGAATGTAGCAATCTTGCTTTTCAACTCTTCTGCGAGGGCCTTGTTGGGTGATAGCTTGCATATTTACATGTTATTAGCATCCATATCTTATGCATTTTGATCATATAAGTTAGGCATTGGGCATGTTTAGGTCCATTTTGCATTCATTTGTCCTTATCAGGTGTTGGAGTATGCTTTGGTGTGATTTGTGGTGTTTGGAAGCCTTATGGCCCCAAAAGAGATGAAGTATCATGTTTGGCCATGAAAAGAGAAGTCAAACCATGATCTGGTCAAGACAAAGATGAGCATGGACAGAGGTCTTAGAAATGTCTCCTGCTGCTAAGATTTTGTGGAGACACAGAAAATTGATTTAGCTTTCCAATGGAAGTGGTTTCAAGTCATTTGGACCTGTATTGGAGAGGTTATGATCAATTCACTTGAAGCATGTCAGGATGGCGGGTAGAGATAGCCGGGTAGAGACAGCCGGCCGGGAAAAGGACAGATGGATGGAAGTGGTCCAGTCCGGGATGACTGAGCCTGGGACAGGTACCCGGTCGTTTGGCTTGTGCTGGAGGTGACCAGACCGGGTAGACAAGTCCGGTTGGTGAAGCCGGACGGGAAGAGACGGATCAAGGCCCGACGGCGGGGAGGAAGAACCGGGAGCATAACCCGGACTGACTGGACAGAGCACAAGAGCATGCACTGGACCGAGAACACAGACCGGTTGGATGACCCGGTTGGGAGAAGCAACACACGAGCAGGAAGAAGCCGGCCGGGTAGAAACGTCCGGTGCAAGCAGCCCGGCTTGGACACGGCCAGAACTGGACAGGCCGGGGTGGCCAGACCGGGTTGGATGGTGCTGAGTCTCCCCTGAAAGAATTTTGAGCTTCATTTTGATTGGCTGAAGACTTAATAACCTCATGGGCATTTTAGTAATTTTAATAATGTTTCTAAGGGCTTTCAAGCCTCCTATATATACTTTTGTAATCTCATTAAGAGATCTAACTTCTTTTCTCTCAAAACATAATAAGAACTTGAAGAAAGTTTGGATCTTTGATCCTTTTTATCTCATGTCTTTTGTGTTTAATAGGTTATCTTCTTCTCTAATCATGTTTAGCCTTGAATCATCATTGATTTTGAGGTTTTCCATGGCTATTAGTGAGTAGATCTATCTAGGGTTCATGGGCTTGGGAGACTAAGGGTGATTAAGTGTAGATCCAAGGTGCTTAGTGTTAGATCTATCATTTCCTTGCATTGATTTGGTGTTCTTCATGCTATATTTGGGTTGGCCTCTCAAACATAGAGCCATAGGCATTTCATGCCCGAAAGGTGTTCTATGAAATGCCTGAACCAACTCATCTATGCTTTTAGCTTGCTTTGCCTAAGAGATTAGTAGTCAAAGGATCTAGGATTGCTATTAGACTCATTCTCTATGCTTGCTTTGATCATTACAGCCAAAGGGATTTGGTGTACTTGGGTGATCATTGCAAAAGAGCATCCATCTAGAGATAGAGCTTGCTTAGTTTTGTTGTCTAGGCATAAGGAATTAGATTGATTGAAAAGTTAGCATCTTGGATTGAACCTTGATCACCCAAAGTCAATTCCCTTGTCCCAAGAACCCCCTTGCCTCATTGAGAAAGAAAGTTCAATCTTTTATTGCATTTTTAATATTGTCTTAGTTTCATAATCATCCTCTCATCTTGATTGCACTTAGATTAAGCATAGACTTGCATTCCCTTTGCATTAGAATCTCTTAGAATTGGATTGACATCTTGTATTCTACAACATTTGATTAGGACCCTAGAAAAGTCCTTTCATCAAATTGGCGCCGTTGCCAAGTTCTAAGTTGATTTTGATATTGGGATTTAGTCATTTGCTTGAGACTAAGTCATTTTTATTTTTTATTTATCTTGTGATATTGGTTCTTGCCTCTTCTATCTTTGACTTTCAGGTGTATGATCACAAGAAGCAGAGGGTCATCCAACTTGGTTCCTACTGTTGAAGAGATTGCTGCACTTGAGAGGGAGATAGCTAGACAAAGAAGAGAAGTAGAGCAACAGGCTCATTTTCAAAGGCTGGGGTTTGAGATGGAGAATCTGCCTCAAGATGGTGATGCCCTAGGGGGCAATGGTCCAAGAGCTGACAACATAAGACCACAGCACCAGCCACAACAACCACAGCGCCAAGCTAGAGCCATTTGAGCCTATGATCAACCACACATTCATGGTCATAGGTTGGGGATAAGGGCACTAGCTGTGGAGAACAACAACTTTGAGATCAAATCAGGGCTGCTGCATTTGATTGAGAACAACAAGTTTCATGGCCTTGCTGTGGAGGATCCCCTTGATCACTTGGACACATTTGATAGCTACTGTAGCTTGTCCAAGATTAATGGAGTCTCTGAAGATGCTTTCAAGCTGAGGTTGTTTCCCTTCTCTTTGGGAGACAAGGCACATCTATGGGAGAAGGCTATTCCAAGTGACTCTATCACAACTTGGAATGAGTGCAAGAGGGCATTCCTAGAGATATTCTTCTTTACCTCAAGAACAGCCAAGATCAGAAATGAGATCTCTAGCTTTCAGCAGAAGAACCTTGAGAGCTTTAGTGAAGCATGGGAGAGGTTCAAAGGCTATTGATCTCAATACCCACATCATGGTTTCACCAAGGAGAGTTTGCTTAGTACCTTCTACAGAGGTGCTCTACCAGAGTTCAGGAGCAGATTGGACACAACCAGCAATGGGTTCTTCTTGGGCAGAAATGAGCAGGATGCTGAGGAGCTGGTGGAGAACATGGCCAGGAGTGACTCAGTCTACAGTGAGGAGCATGATAGGGCCAACAGAGGCACTGATGAAGATGATCCGCACACAAGAAAGGCCCTGAAATCTCTCCAAGAAAATTTGGACAAGCTTCTTGTAGAAAAGGCTAAGCAAGAGCAGCTTAACTCCATTGGGAACCAACAACAGAAACAGCCTGCTAGGACTACTGAAGTTCATGGTGTAGAAGGTCAAGAGGAGCTGTGCTTCATCAATTCTAATGGCACATGGTATAGGAAAGAGCCCAACTTCCAATACCAAAACAACTACCAGCAAAGACCTAACTACAACAATCAACAAGGAGGTTACCAAGCAAACCAGCCTACTCAGCCCCAAGGAAACTCTTCTCCAGCTCAGGTTCCAAGTTCAAATTTTGAGTCCATGTTCAAGCAACTCTTAGAAGCTCAAGAGAAGAATGCTAGGAGCATTGGAGATTAGTTCAAGAATATCCATGCCAAGATTGATGGAACTTATTCTGATCTCAACAACAAGTACATGCAACTTGCCTCTCATCTCAAAGCTTTGGAGAGCCAGGTTGCTTCTATGTCTTCATCCTCCAAGAGCCCAATGGGATCTCTACCAGGAAAACCAGAGAAGAACCATAAGGAGACTTGCAATGTTATCCTCTCCACTTCTTCAAGGATTGCATTGAGTGATCATAAGAATGATGTTGATGAGATTGAGAGGCTAGTGCTTGGACATCAGATTGAAAATGATAAGAGACTGGTTGTGGCCACAGCTGAAGCTAGAGTTGTGAAGAGAGCTGATACGAAAGTTCAAGGAAAGATTCTGAAGATTGATGAGCCTAAGGTTGAGACACAAGTTGAGAAGAGTGCTAACCCCAAGCTGAAAGAAGTGAAGGAAGAAGACAATGAGGTTGAGCTATCACCATATGATAAGCTCCCTTTCCTCAAAGGTTCCTCACCAAAGCTCAGAAAAAAGTGGTCTCCAAATTCAGAAAAGACCTTAGTGATATTGGAGTCAAGCTTCCAGAGATCAGCAATATGCATGCTGCTCATGTCCAAATGATACTCATACAGGACATTCTCACCCACCAAGCTAAAGTAGCTGAGCTTCTGGACATCTCACTTCTGAAGATTGATCCACCAATCCCTCCCAAGTCCCTCCCTAAGCTTGAGTCTCAAGGGAAGTTCACATTGTCTTGCTCCCTTGGTACACTAACTATGGATGATGCCCTTGTTGATAGTGGTGCTAGTGTGAATGTCATTTCATTTGATATGGTGAAGAGTATTGGGATTGAAAGCATGGAACCAGACACTCCTCCTCTCACCTTTGGGGATTCCTCTTCTACAATCCCACTTGGCATAATCAAGGACTTCCCCTTGAAGATTGGATCCTGCACCATACCTATTGACCTCACTGTTTTGGAAATGGCATCTGAAGAGAGAGTCCCCTTGATCTTAGGCACTCCTTTTCTCACAACAGTTGGAGCTTGCATTGACTTTCCCAACAAGAAGGTCACCCTAATGCATGTCAACAAAGCTGTCTCCTATCCTCTCCAACCTCCATTGGAATCAGCCTATTGTGGGACAATCACTTGTGATGCACAAGCTATGGAGAAACCCAAGATGAAGTGGCTGTTTGTAAAGAACAAGGTCTTGATGCGGAGTCCTCAAGAGAGAAGTGTGTTGAGCACTTGGTAAGTGCTAAAAGAGAGGGGATGGGTGGAGCCTCAAAGGCCACTCATGGCAAGAAGAAGATAGTGAAAGAGCCTCATCCTCCACCTCTTGATTTTCTCTCACACACTCTCACTCTCCATCCAAAGAAGCTCAGAGATGGTGTCGTTGAGTACAAGATCAAGCATAAGGGCAGGTCCACACCATTCTCAAGTGCTAGAGCCATCATCACTCCTCAGCTCCAAGATGACCCAATCAAGCATCAAGAGCTTCTCTCTCAGGTCCTCACCATCACACTTGAAGGTGGGAAGGATCCTCCTTCTCACTAGTTCAAGAGACAAGGTAGTCAAGCTAAGTGACTCAAAACAAGCTCACTTGGGAGGAAGTCCCATGGTTATCATTGTACATAGTTTTGCAGTTTTAATTTTTCTTTAAGTTTTTAATAAAAATGGTTGAGGTTTTCAGGTTGAGCCAAGCACTAGAGGAGAGAAGAAAGGTGATTAATCATCTGAGCCCTATGATTGCCATGTAGCAGCCTCCTCTAGTTGCTATGAACCAAGCCAGCTCCTAGCCCCGGCACCAAACACCCAACACTCCTTATGTGGTATCACTCCAACCCTTCTTGTGTATACATGTGCTTTTGTTTTGTTGGGGTATCTCCTTCTCTCTTACTCACACAGAGACTGTGTGATTTAAGTGTGGGGGAGGTACCAAGTATTTGATCCTGTTTGCTTTGTGATTTTGAGTCTCATGCATTGCATTGTACATTCATATTTGCATAGAAAATCAAAAAAATAAAATTTAATTTTTGAATCATGTACATTGCATCACTTGCATTCTTAAGATTGAGTCTAGAGCATATAGGTTGCATTCATTTGCATATGGAGCATTGCCTAGTAAAGAACACTTGTTGCACTGAATTTGGCACCCTAGTTAAACATATCAAGTAGCTTAAGCATCTTTTGAAAGGCCTGCATGCTTTGAGCCTTGAAAAACTCTTCTTCAAACTTGCTTGCTTGCTTGATATTGGCATTGTTCTTGAAACCAGCTCCATCCTGAACTTAGACTTGAATGAACTTAATTCCTCTTGCATATGGGCATTTGCATACTTGATCATGGGTCTCATACACATTTGGGTTATCTTTTTCCATTGTACCACTCTTTGTTAACCCAAATGGCACTTCCATACCCTTGAACCCTATCCATTCCTTGAAGCCTACATTGATTTGCATGAGTGAGGCCTTTTCTGATAGCTTGTCATGTGCAAAATCTTGAGAGTATTGGGAGCGACATGGATTTGTTCTCATCTCTTGCTAGCATAGGGTCCTCATTTGAGCTAGCTTCTAGGATGGTGAGTGGGTTTCTTGTTCCTTAAAGGTTTATATCTTGGGTTTGGGATGTGACAATGTTGAGATTGATGAACAAAGAAAGTTTTGAGAAAGAAAAACCCTAGGGACCTAGAAATGAAAAATGAAAAGCTCTTGATTGAAGTTTTGACCTTCCCTCATGTATATATATATATAAAAAAAAAGAAAAGAAAAAAAAAGAAAAAGAGAAAGGAAAACTTAAAGAGTTAGAGCATTAGAGGTCCTTAGTGGTTGAATTTCAAAGGAAAGAAAGTTGTTGTGGGTGATGTGAGAATGTTTTCACTTTGGGTTATGGGATGAATAAAGGGGAGTAGATCTTGTAATCAGTTAGGAATTGGGTAGAATGATGAGGATGGATCCATGTATGCATGAATTGGTCCTAGTCTTAGATAAATTTTGCATAATGATCAAGCTCCTTGATTTTGAGTGATTGCCACCTTGAAATGATGCATTGAACCCCATTATCATCCATATTAGACCATTTGATCACCTAGCCAAATGATTGAGATCATGTGCCCATATGTGAGACTTCACCTGTGTGTGTGTGTGTGAATCAATGTGAGGGCTGGTTAAGAGAACTTGTTGGTTGATAAGCATTGCATCTTGTGTAGAGGCATAAGAGTCATTGATAGGCCTTGTGAAGCTAGAGCATAATAAGAGAGTTTGCTCATGCTATTTGCTATGTTTCTTTAGGATGTCAAGTTGAGTGCTATGAGTGTTTCTTTTGGCTTTACTTCAATCTCTATGTCTCTCCTCCTTGTGTTTTGAAAAAATTACTTGAGGACAAGTAAAGGTCTAGTGTGGGGGAGTTGATAGCTTGCATATTTACATGTTATTAGCATCCATATCTTATGCATTTTGATCATATAAGTTAGGCATTAGGCATGTTTAGGTCCATTTTGCATTCATTTGTCCTTATCAGGTGTTGGAGTATGCTTTGGTGTGATTTGTGGTGTTTGGAAGCCTTATGGCCCCAAAAGAGATGAAGTATCATGTTTGGCCATGAAAAGAGAAGTCAAACCATGATCTGGTCAAGACAAAGATGAGCATGGACAGAGGTCTTAGAGATGTCTCCTGCTGCTAAGATTTTGTGGAGACACAGCAAATTGAGTTAGCTTTCCAATGGAAATGGTTTCAAGTCATTTTGACATGTATTGGAGAAGTTATGATCAATTCACTTGAAGCATGTCAGGATGGCCGGGTAGAGACAGCCGGGTAGAGACAGCCGGCCGGGAAAAGGACAGATGGATGGAAGTGGTCCAGTCCGGGATGACTGAGCCTGGGACAGGTACCCGGTCGTTTGGCTTGTGCTGGAGGTGACTAGACCGGGTAGACAAGTCCGGGTTGGTGAAGCCGGACGGGAAGAGACGGATCAAGGTGTCCGGACGGCCGGGGAGGAAGAACCAGGGAGCATAACCCGGACTGACTGGACAGAGCACAAGAGCATGCACTGGACTGGGGAACACAGACCGGTTGGATGACCCCGGTCGGGAGAAGCAACACACGAGCAGGAAGAAGCCGGCCGGGTAGAAACGTCTTGGTGCAAGCAGCCGGCCGGCTTGGACACGGCCAGAACTGGACAGGCTGGGGTGGCTAGACCGGGTTGGATGGTGCTGAGTCTCCCCTGACCGAATTTTGAGCTTCATTTTGATTGGCTGAAGACTTAATAACCTCATGGGCATTTTAGTAATTTTTCATAATAATTCTAAGGGCTTTCAAGCCTCCTATATATACTCTTGTAATCTCATTAAGAGATCTAACTTCTTTTCTCTCAAAAACATAATAAGAACTTGAAGAAAGTTTGGATCTTTGATCCTTTTTATCTCATCTCTTTTGAGTTTAATAGGTTATCTTCTTCTCTAATCATGTTTAGCCTTGAATCATCATTGATTTTGAGGTTTTCGATGGCTATTAGTGAGTAAATCTATCTAGGGTTCATGGGCTTGGGAGACTAAGGGTGATTAAGTGTAGATCCAAGGTGCTTAGTGTTAGATCTATCATTTCCTTGCATTGATTTGGTGTTCTTCATGCTATATTTGGGTTGGCCTCTCAAACATAGAGCCATAGGCATTTCATGCCCGAAAGGTGTTCTATGAAATGCCTGAACCAACTCATCTATGCTTTTAGCTTGCTTTACCTAAGAGATTAGTTGTCAAAGGAGCTAGGATTGCTATTAGACTCATTTTCTATGCTTGCTTTGATCATTACAGCCAAAGGGATTTGGTGTACTTGGGTGATCATTGCAAAAGAGCATCCATCTAGAGATAGAGCTTGCTTAGTTTTGTTGTCTAGGCATAAGGAATTAGATTGATTGAAAAGTTAGCATCTTGGATTGAACCTTGATCACCCAAAGTCAATTCCCTTGTCCCAAGAACCCCCTTGCCCCATTGAGAAAGAAAGTTCAATCTTTTATTGCATTTTTAATATTGTCTTAGTTTCATAATCATCCTCTCATCTTGATTGCACTTAGATTAAGCATAGACTTGCATTCCCTTTGCATTAGAATCTCTTAGAATTGGATTGACATCTTGTATTCTACAACATTTGATTAGGACCCTAGAAAAGTCCTTTCATCATTGGGGTCGAAATCGGATATGACAAAGTTGACATCCAAATGTCCGTAAAAATTAACATAAGATTTTTATGTTCTCGAGAAAGGAAACTTATACGAAGAACTTGCGGTAAAATCTTCTTTTAAAGAATTCAAACAACGATTTCTTAAAACAACGACACAATGCTATCATTGGTCCAAACGTCCGTAAACAACATCTCAAGCATCGTATCATTGCGACAGTCTCGGACGCTTGGACGATGGGTTCTCACAACAAAGTTTTCAGTCCACGGCACAAACTCGGTCACGATGGCGACCGAGTCACAAAAAAGAGCTCGGTTGCTATAGCGATCAAATCACGAAACGAAGCTTCGTCGCTATATCGACCAAACATGCATGCATCCCGGTCGTTCCGTAGCGTCCAAAGTCTTCCGAAATGACGATACGACGTAAAACTATGCAGTCTTGACTATCCTCATTACAACCTTCCGCAAACCACGGCTTAACCATTTCTTGATTTCCAATCAAATGGAATCCTTGGTCTGGTTTTACGATGAAAACCGCGGAAATTATCTTTATCAAAGAAACCGTAATAAACGTCCCAAATCAAAAGACGGTCCAAGGAGTCCTAAAAATTGATTCGAGGCCCACTTACGATTTCTTAAAACCCATAAATGCTATAACGGTTATGCTTGGTAAGATAAACATCAAATTCTGATATCTTGCATATTTACATGTTTTTAGCATCCATTTCTCATGCATTTTGATCATATAAGTTAGGCATTAGGCCTCTTTAGGTCCATTTTCCATTCATTTGTCCTTATCAGGTGTTGGAGTATGCTTTCGTGTGATTTGAGGTGTTAGGAAGCCTTATGGCCCAAAAAGAGATGAAGAATCAAGTTTGGCCATGAAAAGAGAAGTCAATCCATGATCTGGTCAAGACAAAGATAAGCATGGACGAAGGCCTTAGATATATCTTCTGATGCTAAGATTTGGTGGACACACAGAATTTTAAGTTAGCGTTCCAATGGAAGTGGTTTCAAGTCATTTGGAGCCATATTGGAGAAGTTATGATCGATTCATTAGAAGCATGTCAAGACACCCGACCTGGACACCCGACCTAACCTACCCGCACGGGTTTGGGCGAGAGATGATGGACGCCAGGGAGTGTACCCGGCCTCACACACCCGGGATGAGAACCCCGCACGGCTCCACACACCTGGCCTGGCATACGCGGCCTGAAGGACCCGCACGGCTCACACACGCGGCCTGGCATACGCGGCCTGAAGGACCCGCACGGCTCACATACACGGCCAGCTCACGTGGCCTGAAGCACCCGCACGGCTGGAAGGCTGGACGAGAGTCTGGTACGCGAGTCGGCATACGCGGGTCGGACCTCGACCACCTGACCCGGGTGGTTCCAAAGCTTCTTCCTTTTGGCTTGATTCTGATTGGCTGAAGACTTAATGACCTCATGGGCATTTTAGTATTTTTCTATGATGTTTTTAGGGCTTCTAAGCCTTGTATAAATATTCTTATATCTCCCAATTTGGGACTTGTCTCTTTTTCTCTCAAAAACACATTTGGATCTTGAGTAAAGTTTGGATCTTGGATCCTTTTTCTTCTTTTATTCTTGTATTCTTGAGCATCTGTTACTCTCTAATCATGGTTAACCTTGAATTCTTCATGGGTTTAAGGGAAATCATGTCTATTAGAGAGTAGATCATGTTTGGGTTCATGGGCTTGGGAGATTTAGGGTGAGTAAGTGTAGATCCAAGGTGCTTAGTGTTAGATCTATCCTTTCCTTGCATTGATTTGGTGTTCTTAATGCTATATTTGGGTTGGCCTCTCAAACATAGAGCCATAGGCATTCATGCCCGAAAGTTGTTCTATGAAATGCTTGAACCAACTCATCTATGCTTTTAGCTTGCTTTGCCTAAGAGATTAGTTATCAAAGAAGCTAGGATTGTTATTAGACTCATTCTTTATGCTTGCTTTGATCCTTACAGCCAAAGAGATTTGGTGTACTTGGGTGATCATTTCAAAAGAGCATTCATCTAGAGATAGAGGTTGCTTAGTTTTGTTGTCTAGGCATAAGGTTGATAGATTGAATGTTGCTGCCACCTTTAGATTGAAGCTTGATCACCCAAGGTCAATTCCCTTGCCCCATGAGTCCTATTGCTTCATATTGAAAGAGAGATCATTACTTTATTGCATTTTAGTTTAGTTTTAGTTCATTTCACTCCACTCTATTGATTGCACTTAGATTAAGCATAGACTTGCATTCCCTTTGCATTGAAATCACCTAGGATTGGTTCGACAATCTTTTATACTACATCATTTGATTAGGACCTTAGAAAATTCCTTTCATCAAATTGGCGCCGTTGCCAAGTTCTAGTTTGATTTTGACATTGGGATTTAGTCACTTGCTTGAGACTAAGTCTTATTACCTTTATCTAGTTTCTAACTCTCTTTCAAGTGGTTGTTCTTTTGCAAGATACATTCACAAGAGAGGAAGATCATGTCTCTTGACTTGGAATCAATGTTCAAGGCTATTTCAGAGGGTCAAGAAAGAATGATATCTAGAAGCTCCACTTATTGTGACAGAGCTTATGAGCCGACCACCCAATTGGAGTACCAACCACATGGAAACCTTGGTCAAGAAAGCCAATATGGATATGGGGAGAGATACCAACCTTGGGCTTTAGAGTATGAAGAACAAGAAGTCAAATACCCTCAAGCCTCCAATGAAGAACACATCACCAATGTGGGAACCGAAATTCACACCGTCGATTTTAATGAATAAAAACGGAGGAAAGCCAAGTTAACCCGACTTTCCCTGAAGGTCCGGATTCTCTGCGACAGCCAACGACAAGTGACCGAATAAATGCGGAAAGGGTTTTGTTAAGATTTGCGACTGGACCTTAAGAAAGGCTGCCTACGTACCCCTTTTGAGGATCAAGTCGAACTTAGTTCAGTTTAGAAAGAATTGAACAAGAGATCGAACCGTCCGGGCGGGTTCGTCTAGTATGAGCGTTTGTCATAGAAACAAGCGTGTCGAAGATAACGCCTAGGGTTTCTATGTGCGAGCTCTGAAGTAAAAGAGTTGTCCGATCCTTCCGAGAGGAGCGGAGATTTGCGAGCAGGAGGCGGCCAGACGTTCTAGGGGCTGCCTTGCTAGTCTAACCGCCTAAATTCTAAGTTCTATCAGCTAACAGGAGCTCTCTAGGTCTCCAATCTAGGATTTTCGGATCCTCTTCTCCTCTGCTCTTGCTCTCCTTATATACCAACTCCTAGGTCGGTTTGCCTTTGGATGATGGACCTCGCCTTTGGGCCCAAGTTTATCTCTTCAGGAAGTATTCCATTTTCGTCGATCATTGTAATTATACTCGAGTTTTCCCCTATTTTTCGGTGACTTGATGTTTATCCGATGTTCAGGAAATCGGATAAACCGTCATAACCTGATTGGGCCTGAATTCTTAAAATCGTAAGTAAGTCCGTGGACTTGTCTTAAGTCGTTGAACGTTTTATACGATTTCTCGGAAAGACTATCTTTCTCGTAAAATAAACCGCATAGCCTAAAGGATCGATGTTCGGGTTAATCGATCTTGTTTTATGCGATATCTTCTACGAGAAATCCAATCCTTCTATTTTTGTCGTAAAACATCGAGGATGATTCCAATCGAGTCGAATCGAAAGATGTTTGTTCCATAGCCGTGATCGATCAAACTCTCGAGGATTGATCCAAGCAGGCCAAGATGGGATCGACCGAGCATGATGGGACCGAGACCAGGACGAGGGCCGCCGACCGGCGCCGGGGCTTGCCGCCGGCGCCAGGGCGGACGGCGCCGCCGGCGCCAGGCCGCCCGCTGACGCTGCGTCGCCGGCGCCAGGCCGCCCGTGCTGCCAGCCGCCGGCGCCAGGCCGGCTCGCGTGACGCGTGCCGCGGCCGGGTTCCGCCGCCAGCCGCTCTTCCGGCTTGTGTACGTTTTGGGTAGAATGATGAGGATGGATCCATGTATGCATGAATTGCTCCTAGTCTTAGATAAATTTTGCATAATGATCAAGCTCCTTGATTCTTGAGTGATTGCCCCTTAAAAGATGCATTGAACCCTTATTTTCATCCATATTAGACCATTTGATCACCTAGCCAAATGATTGAGATCATGTGCCCATTTGTGAGACTTCACCTTGTGTGTGTGTGTGAATCAATGTGAGGGCTGGTTAAGAGAACATGTTGGTTGATAGGCATTGCATCTTGTGTAGAGGCATAAGAGTAATTGATAGGCCTTGTGAAGCTAGAGCATAATAAGAAAGTTTTGCTCATGCTATTTGCTATGTTTCTTTTGGATGTCAAGTTGAGTTCTATGAGTGTTTCTTTTGGCTTTGCTTCCATCTCTATTTCTCTCATCCTTGTGTTTTGAAAAGATTACTTGAGGACAAGTAAAGGTCTAGTGTGGGGGAGTTGATATCTTGCATATTTACATGTTTTTAGCATCCATTTCTCATGCATTTTGATCATATAAGTTAGGCATTAGGCCTCTTTAGGTCCATTTTGCATTCATTTGTCCTTATCAGGTGTTGGAGTATGCTTTGGTGTGATTTGAGGTGTTTGGAAGCCTTATGGCCCAAAAATAGATGAAGAATCAAGTTTGGCCATGAAAAGAGAAGTCAATCCATGATCTGGTCAAGACAAAGATGAGCATGGACGGAGACCTTAGATATATCTTCTGATGCTAAGATTTGGTGGACACATAGCATTTTGAGTTAGATTTCCAATGGAAGTAGTTTCTAGTCATTTGGAGCCATATTGGAGAAGTTATGATCGATTCATTGGAAGCATGTCAAGACACCCGACCTGGACACAAGACCTAACCTACCCGCACGGGTTGGGCGAGAGATGATGGACGCCAGGGAGTGTACCCGGCCTCACACACCCGGTATGAGAACCCCGCACGGCTCCACACACCCGGCCTGGCATACGCGGCCTTAAGGACCCGCACGGCTCACACACGCGGCCTGGCATACGCGGCCTGAAGGACCCGCACGGCTCACATACGCGGCCAGCTCACGCGGCCTGAAGCACCCGCACGGCTGGAAGGCTGGACGAGAGTCTGGTACGCGGGTCGGCATACGCGGGTCGGACCTCGACCACCTGACCCGGGTGGTTCCAAAGCTTCTTCCTTTTGGCTTGATTCTATGATGTTTTTAGGGCTTCTAAGCCTTGTATAAATACTCTTATATCTCCCAATTTGGGACTTGTCTCTTTTTCTCTCAAAAACACATTTGGATCTTGAGTAAAGTTTGGATCTTGGATCCTTTTTCTTCTTTTATTCTTGTATTCTTGAGCATTTGTTGCTCTCTAATCATGGTTAACTTTAAATTCTTCATGGGTTTAAGGGAAATCATGTCTATTAGAGAGTAGATCATCTTAGGGTTCATGGGCTTGGGAGATTTAGGGTGATTAAGTGTAGATCCAAGGTGCTTAGTGTTAGATCTATCATTTCCTTGCATTGATTTGGTGTTCTTAATGCTATATTTGGTTGACCTCTCAAACATAGAGCCATAGGCATTTCATGCCTGAAAGGTGTTCTATGAAATGCCTGAACCAACTCATTTATGCTTTTAGCTTGCTTTGCCTAAGAGATTAGTTGTCAAAGAAGCAAGGATTGCTATTAGACTCATTCTTTATGCTTGCTTTGATCATTACAGCCAAAGAGATTTGGTGTACTTGGGTGATCATTTCAAAAGAGCATTCATCTAGAGATAGAGCTTGCTTAGTTTTGTTGTCTAGGCATAAGGTTGATAGATTGAATGTTGCTGCCACCTTTAGATTGAAGCTTGATCACCCAAGGTCAATTCCCTTGCCCCATAAGTCCTATTGCTTCATATTGAAAGAGAGATCATTACTTTATTGCATTTTAGTTTAGTTTTAGTTCATTTCACTCCACTCTATTGATTGCACTTAGATTAAGCATAGACTTGCATTCCCTTTGCATTGAAATCACCTAGGATTGGTTCGACAATCTTTTATACTACATCATTTGATTAGGACCTTAGAAAAGTCCTTTCATCAAATTGGCGCCGTTGCCAAGTTCTAGTTTGATTTTGATATTGGGATTTAGTCACTTGCTTGAGACTAAGTCTTGTTACCTTTATCTAGTTACTAACTCCTTTCAATTGGTTGTTCTTTTGCAAGGTACATTCACAAGAGAGGAAGATCATGTCTCTTGACTTGGAATCAATGTTCAAGGCTATTTTAGAGGGTCAAGAAAGAATGATATCTAGAAGCTCCACTTATTGTGACAGAGCTTATGAGCCAACCACCCAATTGGAGTACCAACCACATGGAAACCTTGGTCAAGAAAGCCAATATGGATATGGTGAGAGATACCAACCTTGGGCTTTAGAGTATGAAGAACAAGAAGTCAAATACCCTCAAGCCTCCAATGAAGAACACATCACCAACATGCTTGAGAAGTTGTTGGAGAATCAAGAAAGAGGAAGGCTTGAAATACAAAGTCAAATGAGCTCTCTTTCCACCAAGGTAGATGCTCATGGCAAGACTCTTAGCTCAAGGATGGATGAAACTATAACACATGTGAAGTCTATCAACAACATACTGTCTCACATCACTGAAGATCAAGAAGAAAGCATCATTCCCCTTTACAACACCAACACTTGTGAAGAATGTTCCATGGATATGGAAATTGATGTTGAAGAGGACATGCACCTCAAGGATGGATTTCAACAAGAAGCTGAAAACTCTATACATGAGCTTGACTTGCTCCTTGGATGCATGGTAGATGAAAATCCTGGGCAAAGATATGAAGAGCAAGTTGAACCAGCACCATTCAAGAGTAATTCAACAAGAAGCAAGGATGAAGAACTAAGCTTGGTTGGAAGAATGTTTGAAGATCTTTGTGATGATGGTTTGGTTGTTGAATGCATAGAGGAGATAAAGAGATCTCATTGGTTATGGATGAGTTCTCAATCAAGGAGGAAACACATGTGAAGTTTACTTCCAAGGAAGGAACATGGGGTGAAGAGTCTATGGAGAATCAAGTTATTCACATTGAAGAATCCTCAAAGATATGCACCAAGAAGACTCTCCTATGCACAAGTCCTTTGCCTACCATTTTGGTATACTTTCTACCAAGGAGCTCATTGTTGATGATCCAAGGAAGGTACCCTTTGAAGAGATAAGGATGAATGAGTTTAGGGGTTGGTTCTATGATGAGTATGATCCTGGTGATCCGGTTTGGCAAGAAGGCTTTCACTACATGGGTAAGGAGCCTAGACACACCAGCCTTCACTAGCCAAAGGAAGGAAAGTCAAGCTAGTGACTCAAAACAAGCTCACTTGGGAGGAAGTCCCATGGCTATCCTTTTACATATTTCACTAGGATTTTTGGTTTTAAAGACCCTTGGGCTGATGAGGCAGGCTACCAGACATTGCTCCCCTAGGCACCACACCCAACACTCCAACCCTTCTTGTATATACATTTGCTTTTGTCTTGTTGGGGTATCTCCTTCTTCTCTTACTCACAGAGACTGTGTGATTTAAGTGTGGGGAGGTACCAAGTATTTGACCATGTTTGCTTTGTGATTTTGAGTCTCATGCATTGCATTGTACATTCATATTTGCATAAAAATCCAAAAAAAAAAAAAAAAAATTTTGAATCATGTAGATTGCATCACTTTCATCCTTAAGATAGAGTCTAGAGCATATAGGTTGCATTCACTTGCACATGGAGCATTGCCTTGTAAAGAACACTTGTTTGCACTGAATTTGGCACCCTAGTTAAGCATATCAAGTAGCTTAAGCATCTTTTGAAAGGCTTGCATGCTTTGAGCCTTGAAAACTCTTCTTGAAACTTGCTTGCTTGCTTGATATTGGCATTGTTCTTGAAACCAGCTCCATCCTGAACTTAGACTTGAATGAACTTAATTTCTCTTGCATATGGGCATTTGCATACTTGATCATGGATCTCATACACATTTGGGTTATCTTTTCCCATTGTACCACTCTATGTTAATCCAAATGGCACTTCCATACCCTTGAGCCCTATCCATTCTTTGAAGCCTACATTGATTTGCATGAGTGAGGCATTTTCTGATAGTTTGTCATGTGCAAAATCTTGAGAGTATTGGGGCGACATGGATTTGTTCTCATCTCTTGCTAGCATAGGGTCATCATTTGAGCTAGCTTCTAGGATGGTGAGTGGGGTTTTGTTCCTTAATGGTCTAATTCTTGGGTTTGGAATGTAACAATGTTGAGATTGATGAACAAATGAGTATCATAAGAAAGAAGAACCCTAAGGACCTAAAATAATAAGATAAAAAGCTCTTGATTGATGTTTTTGACCTTCCCCTTCATGTATATAAAAAAAAAAAAAAAAAAGAAAAGAAAAGAAAAGAAAGATTCAATAAGATAGTGGGGAAGGAAAACTTAAAGAGTTAGAGCTTAGAAAAGTGAATAGAGGTCCTTAGTGGTTGAATTTCAAAGGAAAGAAAGTTGTTCATGGGGTGAGTGATGTGAGAATGTTTTCAATTTTGGGTATGAGATGAATAAAAGGGGTGTAGATCTTGTAATCACTTAGGAATTGGGTAGAATGATGAGGATGGATCCATGTATGCATGAATTGCTCCTAGTCTTAGATAAATTTTGCATAATGATCAAGCTCCTTGATTCTTGAGTGATTGCCACCTTAAAAGATGCATTGAACCCTCATTTTCATCCATATTAGACCATTTGATCACCTAGCCAAATGATTGAGATCATGTGCCCATTTGTGAGACTTCACCTTGTGTGTGTGTGTGAATCAATGTCAGGGCTGGTTAAGAGAACATGTTGGTTGATAGGCATTGCATCTTGTGTAGAGGCATAAGAGTAATTGATAGGCCTTGTGAAGCTAGAGCATAATAAGAAAGTTTTGCTCATGCTATTTGCTATGTTTCTTTTGGATGTCAAGTTGAGTGCTATGAGTGTTTCTTTTGGCTTTGCTTCCATCTCTATGTCTCTCCTCCTTGTGTTTTGAAAAGATTACTTGAGGACAAGTAAAGGTCTAGTGTGGGGAGTTGATATCTTGCATATTTACATGTTTTAGCATCCATATCTCATGCATTTTGATCATATAAGTTAGGCATTAGGCATCTTTAGGTCCATTTTGCATTCATTTGTCCTTATCAGGTGTTGGAGTATGCTTTGGTGTGATTTGAGGTGTTTGGAAGCCTTATGGCCCAAAAAAGTTGAAGAATCAAGTTTGGCCATGAAAAGAGAAGTCAATCCATGATCTGGTCAAGACAAAGATGAGCATGGACGGAGCCCTTAGAGATATCTTATGATGCTAAGATTTGGTGGAGACAATCCATTTTGAGTTAGCTTTCCAATGGAAGTGGTTTCCAGTCATTTGGAGCCATATTGGAGAAGTTATGATCGATTCATTGGAAGCATGTCAAGACACCCGACCTGGACACCTGACCTAACCTACCCGCACGGGTTGCGAGAGATGATGGACGCCAGGAGTGTACCCGGCCTCACACACGGGATGAGAACCCCGCACGGCTCCACACATCCGGCCTGGCATACGCGGCCTGAAGGAGCCGCACGGCTCACACACGCGGCCTGGCATACGAGGCCTGAAGGACCCGCACGGCTCACATACGCCAGCTCACGCGCCTGAAGCACCCGCACGGCTGGAAGGCTGGACGAGAGTCTGGTACGCTGGTCGGCATACACGGTCGGACCTCGACCACCTGACCCGGTGGTTCCAAAGCTTCTTCCTTTTGGCTTGATTCTGATTGCCTGAAGACTTAATGACCTCATGGGCATTTTAGTATTTTTCTATGATGTTTTTAGGGCTTCTAAGCCTTGTATAAATACTCTTATATCTCCCAATTTGGGACTTGTCTCTTTTCTCTCAAAACACATTTGGATCTTGAATAAAGTTTGGATCTTGGATCCTTTTTCTTCTTTTATTCTTGTGTTCTTGAGCATATGTTGCTCTCTAATCATGGTTAACCTTGAATTCTTCATGGGTTTATGGAAATCATGTCTATTAGAGAGTAGATCATCTTAGGTTCATGGGCTTGGGAGATTTAGGGTGATTAAGTGTAGATCCAAGGTGCTTAGTGTTAGATCTATCCTTTCCTTGCATTGATTTGGTGTTCTTAATGCTATATTTGGGTTGGCCTCTCAAACATAAAGCCATAGGCATTTCATGCCGAAAGGTGTTCTATGAAATGCCTGAACCAACTCATCTATGCTTTTAGCTTGCTTTGCCTAAGAGATTAGTTGTCAAAGAAGCTAGGATTGCTATTAGACTCATTCTTTATGCTTGCTTTGATCATTACAGCCAAAGAGATTTGGTGTACTTGGGTGATCATTTCAAAAGAGCATTCATCTAGAGATGAGCTTGCTTAGTTTTGTTGTCTAGGCATAAGGTTGATAGATTGAATGTTGCTGCCACCTTTAGATTGAAGCTTGATCACCCAAGGTCAATTCCTTGCCCCATGAGTCCTATTACTTCATATTGAAAGAGAGATTATTACTTTATTGTATTTTAGTTTAGTTTTAGTTCATTTCACTCCACTCTATTGATTGCACTTAGATTAAGCATAGACTTGCATTCCCTTTGCATTGAAATCACCTAGGATTGGTTCGACAATCTTTATACTACATCATTTGATTAGGACCTTAGAAAAGTCCTTTCATCAAATTGGCGCCGTTGCCAAGTTCTAGTTTGATTTTGATATTGGGATTAAGTCACTTGCTTGAGACTAAGTCTTGTTACCTTTATCTAGTTACTAACTCCCTTTCAAGTGGTTGTTCTTTTGCAAGGTACATTCACAAGAGAGGAAGATCATGTCTCTTGACTTGGAATCAATGTTCAAGGCTATTTTAGAGGGTCAAGAAAGAATGATATCTACAAGCTCCACTTATTGTGACAGAGCTTATGAGCCGACCACCCAATTGGAGTACCAACCACATGGAAACCTTGGTCAAGAAAGACAATATGGATATGGTGAGAGATACCAACCTTGGGCTTTAGAGTATGAAGAACAAGAAGTCAAATACCCTCAAGCCTCCAATGAAGAACACATCACCAACATGCTTGAGAAGTTGTTGGAGAATCAAGAAAGAGGAAGGCTTGAAATACAAAGTCAAATGAGCTCTCTTTCCACCAAGGTAGCTGCTCATGGCAAGACTCTTAGCTCAAGGATGGATGAAACTATAACACATGTGAAGTCTATCAACAACATACTGTCTCACATCACTGAAGATCAAGAAGAAAGCATCATTCCCCTTTACAACACCAACACTTGTGAAGAATGTTCCATGGATATGGAAATTGATGTTGAAGAGGACATGCACCTCAAGGATGGATTTCAACAAGAAGCTGAAAACTCTATACATGAGCTTGACTTGCTCCTTGGATGCATGGTAGATGAAAATCCTGGGCAAAGATATGAAGAGCAAGTTGAACCAGCACCATTCAAGAGTAATTCAACAAGAAGCAAGGATGAAGAACTAAGCTTTGTTGGAAGAATCTTTGAAGATCTTTGTGATGATGGTTTGGTTGTTGAATGCATAGAGGAGATAAGAGAGATCTCATTGGTTATGGATGAGTTCTCAATCAAGGAGGAAACACATGTGAAGTTTACTTCCAAGGAAGGAACAAGGGGTGAAGAGTCTATGGAGAATCAAGTTATTCACATTGAAGAATCCCTCAAAGATATGCACCAAGAAGACTCTCCTATGGACAAGTCCTTTGCCTACCATTTTGGTATACTCTCTACCAAGGAGCTCATTGTTGATGATCCAAGGAAGGTACCCTTTGAAGAGATCAGGATGAATGAGTTTAGGGTTGTTTCTATGATGAGTATGATCCTGGTGATCCGGTTTGGCAAGAAGGCTTTCACTACATGGGTAAGGAGCCTAGACACACCAGCCTTCACTAGCCAAAGGAAGGAAAGTCAAGCTAGTGACTCAAAACAAGCTCACTTGGGAGGAAGTCCCATGGCTATCCTTTTACATATTTCACTAGGATTTTTGGTTTAAAGACCCTTGGGCTGATGAGGCAGGCTACCAGACATTGCTCCCCTAGGCACCACACCCAACACTCCTTATGTGGTATCACTCCAACCCTTCTTGTATATACATTTGCTTTTGTCTTGTTGGGGTATCTCCTTCTCTCTTACTCACAGAGACTGTGTGATTTAAGTGTGGGGAGGTACCAAGTATTTGACCATGTTTGCTTTGTGATTTTGAGTCTCATGCATTGCATTGTACATTCATATTTGCATAAAAATCCAAAAAAAAAAAAAAAAATTTGAATCATGTAGATTGCATCACTTTCATCCTTAAGATAGAGTCTAGAGCATATATGTTGCATTCACTTGCACGTGGAGCATTGCCTTGTAAAGAACACTTGTTTGCACTGAATTTGGCACCCTAGTTAACATATCAAGTCGCTTAAGCATCTTTGAAAGGCTTGCATGCTTTGAGCCTTGAAAACTCTTCTTGAAACTTGCTTGCTTGCTTGATATTGGCATTGTTCTTGAAACCAGCTCCATCCTGAACTTAGACTTGAATGAACTTAATTTCTCTTGCATATGGGCATTTGCATACTTGATCATGGATCTCATACACATTTGGGTTATCTTTTCCCATTGTACCACTCTATGTTAACCCAAATGGCACTTCCATACCCTTGAGCCCTATCCATTCTTTGAAGCCTACATTGATTTGCATGAGTGAGGCCTTTTCTGATAGTTTGTCATGTGCAAAATCTTGAGAGTATTGGGGGCGACATGGATTTGTTCTCATCTCTTGCTAGCATAGGGTCATCATTTGAGCTAGCTTCTAGGATGGTGAGTGGGGTTTTTGTTCCTTAATGGTCTAATTCTTGGGTTTGGAATGTAACAATGTTGAGATTGATGAACAAATGAGTATCATAAGAAAGAAGAACCCTAGGGACCTAAAATAATAAGATAAGAAGCTTGATTGATGTTTTGACCTTCCCTTCATGTATATAAAAAAAAAAAAAAAAGAAAAGAAAAGAAAAAGAAAGATTCAATAAGATAGTGGGGAAGGAAAACTTAAAGAGTTAGAGCTTAGAAAAGTGAATAGAGGTCCTTAGTGGTTGAATTTCAAAGGAAAGAAAGTTGTTCATGGGGTGAGTGATGTGAGAATGTTTTCAATTTTGGGGTATGAGATGAATAAAAGGGTGTAGATCTTGTAATCACTTAGGAATTGGGTAGAATGATGAGGATGGATCCATGTATGCATGAATTGCTCCTAGTCTTAGATAAATTTTGCATAATGATCAAGCTCCTTGATTCTTGAGTGATTGCCACCTTAAAAGATGCATTGAACCCTCATTTTCATCCATATTAGACCATTTGATCACCTAGCCAAATGATTGAGATCATGTGCCCATTTGTGAGACTTCACCTGTGTGTGTGTGTGAATCAATGTGAGGGCTGGTTAAGAGAACATGTTGGTTGATAGGCATTGCATCTTGTGTGAGGCATAAGAGTAATTGATAGGCCTTGTGAAGCTAGAGCATAATAAGAAAGTTTTGCTCATGCTATTTGCTATGTTTCTTTGGATGTCAAGTTGAGTGCTATGAGTGTTTCTTTTGGCTTTGCTTCCATCTCTATGTCTCTCCTCCTTGTGTTTTGAAAAGATTACTTGAGGACAAGTAAAGGTCTAGTGTGGGGGAGTTGATATCTTGCATATTTACATGTTTTTAGCATCCATTTCTCATGCATTTTGATCATATAAGTTAGGCATTAGGCTTTAGGTCCATTTTGCATTCATTTGTCCTTATCAGGTTTTGGAGTATGCTTTGGTGTGATTTGAGGTGTTTGGAAGCCTTATGGCCCAAAAAGAGATGAAGAATCAAGTTTGGCCATGAAAAGAGAAGTCAATCCATGATCTGGTCAAGACAAAGATGAGCATGGACGGAGCCCTTAGAGATATCTTATGATGCTAAGATTTGGTGGAGACAATCCATTTTGAGTTAGCTTTCCAATGGAAGTGGTTTCCAGTCATTTGGAGCCATATTGGAGAAGTTATGATCGATTCATTGGAAGCATGTCAAGACACCCGACCTGGACACCCGACCTAACCTACCCGCACGGGTTGGGCGAGAGATGATGGACGCCAGGGAGTGTACCCGGCCTCACACACCCGGGATGAACCCCGACGCTCCACACATCCGGCCTGGCATACTGCCTGAAGGAGCCGCACGGCTCACACCGCCTGGCATACGAGGCCCGGCGACCCGCGACGGCTCACATACGCCCAGCTCACGCTGCCTGAAGCACCCGCGACGGCTGGAAGGCTGGACGAGAGTCTACGCTGGTCGGCATACACGGTCGGACCTCGACCACCTGACCCGGTGGTTCCAAAGCTTCTTCCTTTTGGCTTGATTCTGATTTTGAAGACTTAATGACCTCATGGGCATTTTAGTATTTTTCTATGATGTTTTTAGGCTTCTAAGCCTTGTATAAATACTCTTATATCTCCCAATTTGGGACTTGTCTCTTTTTCTCTCAAAAACACATTTGGATCTTGAGTAAAGTTTGGATCTTAGATCCTTTTTCTTCTTTTATTCTTGTATTCTTGAGCATCTGTTGCTCTCTAATCATGGTTAACCTTGAATTCTTCATGGGTTTATGGGAAATCATGTCTATTAGAGAGTAGATCATCTTAGGTTCATGGGCTTGGGAGATTTAGGGTGATTAAGTGTAGATCCAAGGTGCTTAGTGTTAGATCTATCCTTTCCTTGCATTGATTTGGTGTTCTTAATGCTATATTTGGGTTGGCCTCTCAAACATAGAGCCATAGGCATTTCATGCCCGAAAGGTGTTCTATGAAATGCCTGAACTAACTTATCTATGCTTTTAGCTTGCTTTGCCTAAGAGATTAGTTGTGAAAGAAGCTAGGATTGCTATTAGACTCATTCTTTATGCTTGCTTTAATCATTACAGCTAAAGAGATTTGGTGTACTTGGGTGATCATTTCAAAAGAGCATTCATCTAGAGATGAGCTTGCTTAGTTTTGTTGTCTAGGCATAAGGTTGATAGATTGAATGTTGCTGCCACCTTTAGATTGAAGCTTAATCACCCAAGTTCAATTCCCTTGCCCCATAAGTCCTATTGCTTCATATTGAAAGAGAGATCATTACTTTATTGAATTTTAGTTTAGTTTTAGTTCATTTCACTCCACTCTATTGATTGAACTTAGATTAAGCATAAACTTGCATTCCCTTTGCATTGAAATCACCTAGGATTGGTTCGACAATCTTTTATACTACATCATTTGATTAGGACCTTAGAAAAGTCCTTTCATCAAATTGGCGCCGTTGCCAAGTTCTAGTTTGATTTTGATATTGGGATTTAGTCACTTGCTTGAGACTAAGTCTTGTTACCTTTATCTATTTACTAACTCCCTTTCAAGTGGTTGTTCTTTTGCAAGGTACATTCACAAGAGAGGAAGATCATGTCTCTTGACTTGGAATCAATGTTTGTGGGAACCGAAATTCACACCGTCAATTTCCGATAAATAAGATTGCGGAGGAAAGCCAAGTAAACCCGACTTTCTCTTGAAGGTCCGGATTCTGCCACAACCTAAATCGGAAAGTTAAATAGATAAAAATAAGAGTTGAAATATTTGCCCGGCGCTTTATTAGATAAGAGAAACGAGTACAAGGATTCTCCGAAAGACAAAGACAGTTGCGCATTTAAAGAAAAGATAGAGTTGCTGCAGCCAAACGTCCTAAGCCTTGTCTAGTCTAACCACCTAAACCCTAGTTCTTCTAAGCTAGCAGGATGCTCTAAGTCCCAATTCTCGGATTTTCAGGATGCCCTTCTCCTCTGCTCTTGCTCTCCTATATACCCACTCCAGTGGTTTGCCTTAGATGATGGGCCTCGCCTTTGGGCCCAAGCTTATCTCTTCAGAAATGTTCCATTTTCGTCGGCTTCGTAATCATCCTCGAAGTTGTCCACTTTCGGTGACTTGATGTTTATCCGATGTTTTGGGAAATCGGATAAACCGCCATAACCTGTTGGGCCTGAATTCTGAAAATCGTAAGTAAGTTCCGGACTTGTCTTAAGTCGTTAAACGTTTTATACGATTTCTGAAAGATGATCTTTCTCGAGAATAAACCGTGATAGCTTAAAGGGTCGATGTCCAAGTTAAACTATCTTCGCTTTATACGATATCTTCTACGGAAATCCAATCCTCTAGTTTCTATCGTGAAAACATCGACGATTCCAACCGAATCGAAAGATGTTTATTCCAGAGCCTTGATTGTCCCAAACTCAATGATTGATCCAAACAAGTCAAGATGGGATCAGACCAAACACGATAGGACCGAGACCAGACGGGCCGCCAACCGCCGCCAGGCGGGTGCCGCCGGGCGCTGGTGGGCCGTCTACGTGCGGCCGGCCGCCAGCCAGCCCGCGGCGACGGTGCCGCCGGCGCCAGGCCAGCCCCGGCGACGGGTGCCGGCCAGGCCGCCCGCCATGGAGTGCCGCTGGCGCTGTGGCCAGCCCGCTGTGACGGTGCCGCCGGCGCCAGGTCGGTGCCACCGGCGCCAGGCTGGCCTTTCATGGGTGGTGCGGCGCATGGTTACGCCCGGTCGCCAGGCCATCTCGCCGTCCGGGTTTTTTTTTCCGTTGTTTGATCTCTTTCCGCTAGTCGCTTCGCGGAATTCTTCAGAAGGAAGGATTTAGCCGCAGATTTCGAGATAACCGCTTTTTGACCCAACAGTTAGCCCCCCACCGTAAGATCGAGACGATTTGCGGGCGAAGTGTTTTGAATTTTTTGAAAATCGAAATTTTCTTGGCTAGGATTTTTCCGCAGGAAACCTGTGTCTTCACCTCCCTTTCTTATAAATAGCCAGCCTTCCTTCTCATTCTTCACATCTTTTCAAATTCTCTTCTTCTCTTAAGAAAGAAAATGTCTTCATCCAAGTTGAAAAGAATGATTCTGATGTCGAGATGGGTGAGGCCGGTAAGCTCCACGGTTCGGCAGCCAGTTCGCCGCTCAGGCCGCTCAGGAGGCTTCTCCTCCCTCATTGATTGGTTTGATTCTTTCAAGGCTGCTATCCCGCGAAGTACAAGGAAGGCTCAGCGGCGCAGGACCGCAGACGCTCGATGTTCCTTCCGCGCTCCAACTCCTTTGCTCTGCTCCTTCGTTCCAGCCCGTCCCATCCGATGCCCTCCCGCCTACGAAGGGGTTATTGTTCTGAACAGACTTCTGATATTCAGATCCATCCATCGGGTTCTTCGACCGCTCGATCGCGGATCTCCTAAGAGACGCTGAGAATCTGCACTTTTCCCCGCGAAGAGGGAACTCGTCTTGGACTGCCAGCCGCTGGTGCTGCCTAAGGGAAGGGGGTAAGGACTGGCGCCAGCGTCCGAGCTAAAATGAAGCGGGTGCTAAGAGCGAGATAGCGACTTTCGGGAGTCAGTATGCCACACGCTTCCAAGGTTCGATTTAATTTGTCTGCAATTTGCACCGCTTTTACGATGATAATTTACCTTCCTTTTATGGGCAGTTTGTGTCGCTGATTGACGGAATGCTTGGCGAAAAGCGGTCGGAAGTCATTCGCCTATCGGCGAACTGAAGTCGTCGAAGCAGTTTTATCAAGGCTGCATCAGAGACTGTCGGGACAATGCTGCCCAGACGTCCCAGCCGAGGTTCAGGATCAGTGATCTTGAGCGACTCTTGGGAAGACCGCGAGCCTGCTATCAAGGTGAAGAAAGAGAAGAGGAGTAAATCCTCGAAGTCCACGCCTTCAGAGAAGGTTCAGGCTCACGAGATGAACGCCGTGATCCTCTGAGGTTGCCGATGCCAGCGACGCATTCTTTGGTCGCCTGACGAGGATGGCCATCCTGTTTGAGTCCTTGATAGCCATCCTAAGAGGGACTTGGCTTTAATGGGATCAAAGGAGTTTGAATGAGTCTGCGTTCGAGGTAACGAGGCCCCGCCTTTGGATTGGAGGAAGCCAGATTATCAGCCCGTGAAGGAGAGTGGGCGTGTTTAATGCACTCCTTTGCTCCGACCAAGACTGGTGAAGATCAGGAGCGACGGAGAAGATCGCGAGGTTGGCTGACGAGGCGGTAATGGCGACGCGATCGAGGAGCGACGGCGCAGGCTATCCATGTCGTGAGTGAGGATGAAGATGACGCCCCGGGAGCGTCTAGGTTTATCAATCCTTCTGGGATTTCGTTTTATGTGTTTCGCCGTTAAGAGGCCATGATGTATTTTACCAGGACTGGCCGTTGGTGGCTTCAATCCCTGCCCTCTTTGGGGTTTTGTTTGAACCGCGCCCAATCTATGAAACGCTTATGATTATTTATGAACTTCAGTTTTTCAAGTATGAGAAAGAGGTGTGAGTTGTCGCCTCATTCCTAGTTCCCCGATGATCGCATCTATTGTTCATAAGCCAGATTTTTCGCGCTTTACCGATTACAAAAACTCGTGAAACGAATAAGATTAAGTGAAGAGACAAATTTTAGATCTCGATACCATACTATGTCCGTGGAGATGTCAAGATCCAGCGGGCTGGGTTTAGTGCAAACCTAGGTTTACTCTCGACTGAGGCTTTTGCATGACAAATCGGCTTTCGCTTTGCCCGCTTAGCGATTTTAACTGACTCGCATCCGCTTGAAACCGCGAATTGTTGTCGGCTTATATGATTTGTTTGGGCGTGAGTCGAGCTTCCTTTACGTAAGAGCTAGACCAAAATTTTGATTTCAGAGAAGCCGCTATGTTTATCCTTGTCGGATAAGAGAGCCTACCCTTGAAGGGCTGCTATTTGTCGTTTAGGACGCTGAGTTCGCTTGTTGTGATCAGCAACAACGCAAATCATACCGCTTTGAGGTGCGCTTAGATGTTCAGAGACTAAGATTTGCCTGAACGTTTTGGCGGAAAGAATATCCTTCAAGCGCGACGCCTCGCAAGCTGAAGGTTAATTTTTATGCCGCGATCTCGTTGAAACACTTGCGGGCTTTGGGATGTCTTTACTTAATGTTCGCAGCCAGAAACTGTTGTTTCTGTTTCGACGCTGACCAGGGTCGTGTGAGTTTGACCTGTGGAGAAGCCGCCTACATTCACAGTGCTTCGGAAGTGTTGGCCATCCGGATTTGTTTTGGATATGATAATTGCTTAAGGATACTAGATCCGTTGTTGTGGCCGCTTCGCCAATTTTGAAAAGTCTGAAAAGTTTCAAAATTTTAGAGTCTTCGAAATTTGTGGGAGTATACTAGTATATTTGACTCACCTTTTTTAAATTGGGGGATATGAATCCGTCATGAAGCTGCCTACGCACTTTGTCTAGGATCGCCATCTCAGAAGTTCTTTGTACCACGCTTTATCGCTTAGTGGTAGTATTTTTCGAGGTGCATCGCATTCCAAGTTCTCGGATTTTGACGCCTTGCATGTTTGAGATTTGGTATGAACTGGTCGGACTACTTTTATGACTTTGTACGGTCCTTCCCAGCCTTTCCAATTTTCCCTGCTTCGCCTCGACATGTTGTTTTGGAAGACTTTGCGTAAGACTAAATCGCCTTCTTTGAACTCATGGCGGCGACGCTTGAGTTGTAGTACCTATGCAGCGCTGGTAATTCTGGATTCAATGAGTGCCTCTTGTCACGCGCGCTCATTGATGAGATCGAGATTGTCCAGCATCATAGCTGCCGCTTAAATCCTCTTCGGGAGGAATCTTCTCAGACTGGGAATCTCTATCGGGGATCATACATTCCGCCCGAAACGAGGGGAATGGAGTTTCACCGTGAGCCTGCCTTGGGGTTGCACGATGCACCAAAGAACTCCTTCGAGCTCTTCGCCATCGCCTTCTGCATGCCTTTAGGCTTTTGAGTCCATCAAGGACGGTTTTGTTGATTGTTTCTGCCTGTCCGCTGTATGGATATCTCGAGTTGACTTTGTAAGTCGATTTCCATTTTTCGTAATGTCCTAATCGAAAGCAGAGATAAATTGAGATCCATCATTCGTTACGATTTTAAACGGACCCCATGTCTAGTTATGATATACCTGCACGCTCGATTTGTGTGTCTTTGATACTTATGAGGATTCTCG